>JAVCKX010117968.1:0-11766 GCA_034780695.1 Lepetodrilus gordensis
TATTATTTATATATATATATATATTTATTTATTAATTATGATTAATATATCATTATAAGCTGCAAGGACTTAAACATCCCATACCAAGTATATATAGGCCTACTGTGTAATATTTTTTAGACGTTGCACTCTCGTAATAACGACTACCATTGCAACATTCCTAATCGATATTGTAACATTCCTGAACTATTCCACGTTCTACCTACATTCAGCTTTAACACCTTGAAACAGACATGGTGTTGTGCGTTACCGCTATTGGCAGAGACCATGAGCATTCTTCTTGTTCATAATCTAGTTAACTCTTGTTTCAGACCTTCACTTAGACGGAAATAGACCAGTGTAGATTGGAATTTGGACCATGGGCTTTAAGGTGGACGGCTCTAGAATCCTGTTTGAATCTGCCGCAAATGCCTTGAGATCTTGAAGGAAAAGAAAGCTATAAATGACCACAACCATCATTCAGCAATCTCCTCTGATCTCGGTTCCTTGGTTGTTATTATATATATGCATATCAGTGGATAGTGCGAAAACATGAATAACCCGGAAACTGTACACATATACGAGGATGAACCTCATTGCAAGACGGTCACGTGTTCAACGGAAGACCGCGCCCAATCAGTCCCTGCACGTGCAGATCTCGAGAAGCCCGTGCAGGATTGCGAGCTTCCCGGGAAAGAATGCACCAAGGGTTGTGGACTTTCCGTGACGGCATTGGACGAGAGGGAACACAGCTGCATCGCGGAGCTGAGGTCCAACATAGAGCTGCTGAGGTCCGAAATGATCTGCCGGATGGACGACCAACGGAAGGAGATGGAGGTGCGTATGGACCTCCAGCGAGGGCACATGGTAGCCCGGGAGGCTGCGCTGCAAGCCAACCTGGACGAACTGAAGACTGAGATCGGGAGGATCAACAGCAAGGTGAAGCTCCTTCTAGAGATCGAGCTCAAGAGACGTCACGAACTGGACACAATGCAGGACGAACGGCGGGAGCTGCTGGAACTCCTTCGTGACATCCAGACAGACGAGCAGCAACACGCCTCCACCCCGCCCTCGGCCTGTAGGCACTGCAGTCCTGGCAAGAGGGGTGGGAAGGTCACAACCCTCTAGAACTTTCACTTTCGGTTTGAACGGATATGAGCTACCAGTAGGTTTGAACAAAACCGTATTTGTTTGTTGCCTGGATGCTGATCTAGAATGGATTGGAAGTACATGTATATTGTGCTATTTGTGTGATGAAATTGCCATGGACGGTGCATATTCTGAACAGTATCCTTCAAAGTGGCCTTCATTCATTGAGGTTGTACTAGTGATGTGAGATGTCGCGAGGACAGTTGTTGTTGTTGAAGGCGGGAGGGCTATAGGAGTGGACATTGAACACTGACACTCGCACGTGCACAAACGTTAATCTATGCCTTAAAATATCCAGTGCCATTGCGACGACATGTTGTTACAAGCCGTCATGCATTCCATTCTTTCAAAATGTGGTGAACTGAACATTTGATCAGCTTCATGTACATCATATTACGATGACGTATGTTTGAAAAAAACTCTTCAAGTGTGAACTATTTAGCCCCCGGACACTATCTGTTATATTTAATTTGATATCTGTGAATTATTCCCGCGGTAGTCTATGGTAATGGAACAGCAACTAAAGACAAATTCATAAGCTTTATCAGTGAACAGGCCCCGAGTTTTGGAAACAAACTTCAGTTTAAGATTTTATACTTAAAGCTGTAACTTGATTAAAATCTGAGCTGAGCAAAATCTCGAACTCAAGTTTGTTTCAATAAATTGGGGCATGCGTGCCATTGTTTTCCTCGAGAGAACCAGCAGAAGTCTTCAGCCATATCCAATGATTCTACGTTATTGAGGATCGCACATTTATTACCAGTATTCTGTAGGATGGGTGCTTCCGGTCAGGTTTGCCCCCCGCGGCCCTATACATTGTGAGAGCAGGGATTGTATTTACATCACCACTAGCTTTACCTCTGTGTTATCCTTATGATGTATAGTATACACCCTTACTACTGTCTCTGTCATAAGTATTACCTCTATCACGTCATTTTGATCAATACCTATTTTATTCCAATTGTCATTTTAACTGCAATGCGTCGGCATAATTATACAATTATTAGAACTGCATAATGTCACTTATTCACTGCATGTGGGTAACTAAATGCATTGTCACGTATCTTGCATTGTAATTACATCATTAGCACTATCATAATAGAGCACAATCAGCACTGCCGGCTACTTTCAATGCATCTACATTATTACACTATCAACTTATCATTACTACATTATCTACACTTTCGGTAATTTAATTGCATCTGAATCGTCACTATCATAATTCATCACTGCGCTATCAGCACTGTCAGGAACTATCATTGCATCTGCATCGTCACTATAGACTAGTACATCATAATGATTTTTAAATTATTCTGTCGTTAACATGTGTACGCCAGCGTCATCATTACATTACCTCTTCTACTACAATCATCGTATGAATTACTGACAGTGATAATAGACGTATTTTAAGGCAAACGGTCTCATGGGTGGTGAATCTAAAGGTATACATGCAGTATATTGTTATTGTTGTCGTTAAACACTGTACATCACGCACATATACGCACAACAAGAAAAATGGTGTCAGGGAATTACGGTGGCATAGATGTTTAACCCCCTATACCCCACACCCAGCTACACCCCACACCTCCAATTACTACATAATAACATTAATTTCAGGTTTCTTCCATTTATAGCATGCTATTCGTTTTATTTATTTTTTATTGTTGATTATTTTTAATTTTTATATTCGATCTAGATTGAATGTTGTGGTATAAGCTATATAATATTATAATATGGAATCAATTATAGCTGTTTTTGTTGGGAATTGTACTGCCCAATAGTGTCATTAAAATATGTTTATGTTTGGCTTTGTTAACAAAAACACATGGCGTATCCTCGTCAGTACGGTGGTCAGCCTACTACAATCGGGACTTTTCGGACAAGATCTGTAAACACAATCTACACAAATGTGTATTTAAGGCAATCATAGCAACTTCGCGACATTCCGGACAGGAGATATGCGCATATCTGTGGATGTCGCTCGGCTGATCCGAACAGTATAGGCAATGTCACTTTCTGACCAGCATGTATTTTATCAACATGTTTAATCATCCAGGCCAACACTGGCTTCCACGGAAGATATCTCAGTCTTGTTGAATATCAATTCATTGTAGGAGATATCGCTTCTAGCAAACGTTGGTTTACTGATCTTATATTTGATTTGTCGATCCTTTATAGTCTACAAGTTCTGCATGGGCTATCCTTTATGAAACGGAGAAACTCTAAGGCAACCATATGTCCAACATTAGCCATCGACTACACACATGTAGCCTATTGGACATGGGAAAACTCATTATGGTTGTAAACTCGGTGATTACATTTCAGTACAGTTAATTTTCAATTATAATATTTTGTTCTCTCTCTATTTTAGTGGGTATAGTGTATATAGCAATTCATATACAATTAAATTTATAGTTATTTTCCCAGTAAATTACTATATAGTACTAGTATTCAGTCGCTCCTCATGTAAATATAAAATACGAGTACATGTATATCAATACTTTACAGGCATATATTTCAAAACTATTTCAAAACAACTTTCACCTTCGGAGACTATGTATTGTCTTTAGAACACAAAATCTTACAATACTGTTGAATTGACTGCACATACTTAAACACTATAGTAATGGTTTTGTCCAAATAAAATTATGGCAGCATGCATACACGGAGTCCTTAAAGAAGTATAGATATGTCTTTATTTGAAAGATCTATAGGACGATAAATCTAACATCATGATCAGCACAAGTTGCATCACTCACAATAAGACATAACATGAACATTACGTTCGGCTCAATTAAACTATGGCTGTGGTAAAACACAATATTATTTCATTCAAGATACTATAGCTTAAACATTTCGTATGTAATGGTTTAGTTATATACAGGATATGATGTTCTATTTATGCTATTGGCGGGAATGACGCGGACTCCTGATAATCGGTACTTTGGCAAGACCAAAGGCAGATTTGAAATGGGATTCGTGCAATTTAAACATAGACTATTTGAGTAATCACTAGTCTGGAAAATACACATGCAATGTTTCCGTTATCGACCATATGTAATTAAAGAGGACTATATGATCTGTTGATGGGCAAGTCGCTGGTAGACCGTGTTATCATGCTTCAAGTATTATTCCACCGTTAGTCTGCTTTCTCTTCCCGCAGCGACGTTAAGGCGCTTCGTTCATGAATGGTTTAAACCTGGACTAAGAATATAAAACAGGGTATCCTTTCACGTAGCTGCAGATCTGTAGCTATAAGATGCCCCGTTTGCTATTTTGCTATCTATTCTGGCACCCCATAGCCCATAATAAATAGCAAAATAGTAAACGGGGCATTTTCTAGCTACAGAACTGCAGCTACCTTTCACTCACTCTTTTATCCACTATGACAACCGTAACGTTCTCTTTGCCTATAGCTATAGTACACTGCAAAGAGAGCGCTATGTTCTCTTGGATTTGGATCTGAACCTGAAACCTTTGGCTCCGAAGTCAAACGTTCTACCACTGCGCTACCAGCCTCCCCATTTCAAGATTCTTTCAGTAATATTACAGCTTGTCAGTTTTGGGCAAACACTACAACTACCGTAACGATGAATGTTGTAGTAAACCTGCCAGCACCAACTACTACTGACAGACAAAGGATATCTGCATTGCCACTCTTAAAGGCATAATATCACAGATGTTTATGGTTGTTTTGGACTAGTTCTTAGCTACAACTGCAAAATACATATCACTTGACATACACAAAATCATGTTTGTACTTCCAAAAACCTTTCCATCGCTGTTTGGTAGACACATATCTAGTACAACCCCTGTAGTCTACTAATAGACAACCTGAATATGGTCGTATTGTTATTTCCTTAATTATGTCAATGCAAGGGGACATAGCTTAGTGGTACGACTTAAACATATAATATGCACATCTAACGTTTTCTCGCAATTCATTCATAGTTCAGTAATGCATCAAAGACAAGATAAATAGCGGAACTTACCCTATATTCATAAAAAACATTAATATTTTGATAACTATTGAGTACTGGGGACTAAGTACATCAGTAAATAACAACTTTGGGGTGGATACATCAAGCGTAATTAGTCTCAGATCGAAATTCGTTGGTTCATTATACAGGTCAATCAACTGTGATATTATGCCTTTAAGAGTCAACATATTGTGCCAGAAAGGTAACTTTCGCCCCGGGACGGGAATTGGCTCCGAAGTCCAAACGTTCTACCACTGTGCTACCACCCTGCCATACTGACTGGTACTAATGGACCAATGACTTGGACTAATAAGGACACAAACAAGTCATGTTCTCATGTCTGTATATTTATTCATAACCACCAGGTGATGTCAACATTACATAGGGACGGTGCTTCACCTTTGTGAACAACACCACACAGTTATGAACAACACCAAGGAGGAAAAACGCATAACACGCAACACAACTGGAGGAAATAATACAATTATATGCAATAACATTCTGCAGGAGTAGTCAATATTCATTCCTTCACAGTAAGAAAAGTAGAAAGGTACATAAAACATTAGAATTCAGAGAAGATGCACAAATATACACATGGATATGTTCAGAAGTAGAACTGTTCTTGAACAGGGACTTTCTGGTCCTACGACTACCACGTAACATACAGACCAGGAAGAAATTTATATTATTCATTATTTGCAATGTAATTGGATCTTCGTCTATATAGCATATATATAACCATACCTATAAAATGACCATCTTCTCAACATTGAAAAGACTTTGGTCCCATTAGGAATACTTTCAACTTTTTACCAACAACGTAAACATTAATGTCAACATGTTAGTGTACTTTTCAAAAATTGTCATTCTATTTTGTATTTTTTTTAAATGTTGTAACCATGACCTTATTCATACAAAACAAAGTTACATTTGAAGCTAAAGTTAATCTTTTCGAATATGATACCCTAGGATAATATGAGAGCCACAATTTGACTAGTCCAAGGTTTCTTGCACATACATATACGTGTACGGGGAATTATGAAGATAATTTCAGATAAAATGGTAGTCCTACCTGGAAGAGAATGTAAAATACTGTTATGTAGGGACTGACAGGATGCATGATGTGAATAAGTTCTGAAACATATTTCAACAGTCTCTCTATTTATATTGAAGAGCGATATAATGATTTATTGCTTTGAACTACCACTAATTCTCAAAATATACTACTAAAAATTTGCCAAGGATCGTACCATTTTTGTAGGAAAGAAATAGTTAACAACCCCATATTGATATAATATAATATACAATACCACCCTTATTAGTGATCCCTAGCAAATTTCGAGTAGTATATTTTGAGAATTAGTGGTAGTATATGTAAATTTGCGTTGGTTAAATCATACTATCTTTCAGAGGTCTGCATTTGCTTGGGGAACTGCTTTTGATGGTAGCTAATGGGGTGGGGGACATGATAACAATTCTAAATGTAGCAATGTGAAGTAACTGCGTTTGATAACATTGATAACATTATTAACATACCCTGCATCTACATTAAACAAGACTCTCCTGAGTGAATTTTTTTTTTTTTAAATTTGACCTCCAATGTTAGAAATGGTGTCTATGGCCAAGGTTGAAGTTAACCCTCACACCACTACCTTATTTTACATACATAGAGTTTGAATAGGACGGTGGGCCTTAAAGGTCCAAGGTAGCAGGGTGAGGGTTAAGGATGCCTTTAGAGTTACATTGTTTTATACAAGAGGGCCCTGGCCCATGTTTTACAGTATGATCATAGCGTCAGTGAGTGAATATGGAGTTTAACGTCGCTGTGGGAATCTTTCACGCATTTGCGACGACGCGACAGGCGAGTCGTAACTCCATGTATGGGAGTTTCATAGCTATATGATCATTCTGTAAAATAGGTGTGTGAGTGAGTTATTGTTTTACGAGATCAACCCTGGAACCTCAATATCCGCAGAAGTTTCTCATTCCTGATAATTGTATGCGAGATCAACAAAACAGGAAACGAACAAGCGAGGTCAAAAGCATACGTCATAATGAAGAAGTCTGTCCGATGGCTCCTTAACTCTAGCTATGCTGAATTCAACCGGAGGTACCCTAAAGCATTGTGCCTGTGTCCAATCCAGCAGGGAGAGGGTTAACCAGGAAATAACTGGCAATAACTTCCTGTATAATTCTTGAGATAGCATCCTATATTAAAACAATGATCATTTGAGCTTGGATAGCCAGTAGTGGGTACTTTTGTTTGTGCTCGACTTGTGTTTATCCATCGAAATGGTACTACTTGTGTTTACTTCCCATTATAACATCATAGCATTCCTTCTGTCGACATCTTGAATGTCACAGTTTAATAAACGAGTACATATATTTACATTGCGTCGTAAAACAAAGTCTGCCTGTACATTTTGGTGATCATCTGTAAAATGTTCTTTAATAAGTCTACAATTATGGTCCACATTTCCGCATGCGTCTTGGTGTTGTCAGAGAATCCACCAATGGAAGAAGCACTAACAAAGTGTCATCATCTCTGTCACTATCTGCGGACCTGGAAATTGGAAATGCACAATATTTTCCATCTGCAGTAACCAAACACAAGGGGTCTATTTGTTCGTCACACAGCTGGCCAGTTTGACATGAATAAAGGTAGTGACTGCTTCTTATTGGAGATCCAGAGCACGTCCTATTTAGTGAATGATCGAAAATGTCTTCCGCCGCGACCAAAATCTCTCCTTCCACGGAAACCTCCAGAAAACCTGAAAGCATGACAAATGATGAATAATAAAAAATATAATAATGCATATTCATAATATTCCTATTCCATGTCATACACATATTATATACACATATTATCATACACAAATATTATATGACATTTAATTTAATTTATTTATTTTCTATTTGGGACCTAATCATTTAAATTTTATTTAACCTTTTCCCTGCTGCTGAATAAAATCAAAGTGTTCTATTTCTGCATGTGATTGGGCAACTTAAGTCGCCTTCAGCATGGAGAGGGTTAAGTTACGGATTGGATTCGAAATCAGGACCTCTGTCCATAATATTTACCCTTATGTTCAGGGTTGAGACATCCTGAGAACTCTCTCCCTCATGTTTACATTTAATTTAACCCTCTCCAGGCAACTGTGCCTATTCCAGCAGGTAGAGGGATTTAAACTATGTCCTCAAGGGTCTGGTTTACATTCTTAACCATTGCCTCATTCGTGTTTACGTTCTCAATAATGCCTTGGAACTCACGTTTTATCCATGACATCTACAACTAACATCTGCAGCAGTCACAAATCATGACTGAAGCCGACCGAATCAATTATCCACATACCTGGAGTCGTCCTTGCTCTTCCCCGCCCACTGACTCCCGCCTCGCCCCCGGGGGGAGAAGCGGCTGTCACGGCTGCTCCCTGTCCCCACGCTGTGTCGGTCACCCTGGCTAGACCGGTCACTATGGCTGAAACAAACAACAACCTTGTGTCAGGCCGCAAGTCAGCCAACAGGTTTTTCACAAGTATCGAAATAGAAAACAACACTCAATCCCCCATTTTCTATATTCTAAGTATCAAAATAGAAAGCAACATGTAAAACTTATTTTCCATGCTCTAAGTATAAAATAGAAAGTAACACATGAAGTCGTCTTTCTATGCTCTTATGTATTGAAATAGAAAGAAATATGTGAAGCCTATTTTCATTAAAATACAGCAACAATTTTTCTCAGTTGTAAATGTTGATATATTTTTCTGCCAATTTTCATTCACAAATGTAGACTTTAGAAACCTATCATCTCATTTCTATTTCAATTAGAAAACAACATGTAAATCAGGTTTTCCATGCTGTAAGTATCAAAATAGAAAGCACCATGGGTTTTTTATGCTCCAAGTATCAAAGTAGAAAGTAACATGAGCCCTGTACACCTACCTTCCTCTTGGGAATGATCGTGGACTAGTAATGTTGTACTTGGATCTGCCCATGTAGGTGCTGCTCCCACCGCCTCGAGCTCCACCTCCACCTCCTCTCTCGCCTGCAAACACAACACCCCAATTACAATCTCACCATTGGGATAGTTTATCAGAAGGTCTATGCTGAATTTTTGTTTAACAGTTTTGACCAATTACAAAACAACCATTTTCTTCCATATTGAATCAGGAATAAAACTCTCGGAGCGAGTTATTGTTGTAATGTAATCATTACTTACTACTATGTCCTTGGTCCCTTCTGCCGTAATTCCCTGGTGGTGTGAAGAATCGTCCTCGCCCAGAAAAGCCGCGACTTCCACCGCGATCTCCGCCACGACCGCGGCCTCTTGTAGTATCCTGAAACACACACTCCAAAAACTAGGAATAGATTCTGTATCAACACACCAAACATTGGCTCCAAATTGTGTCTAGTATCATGAAACGCCAACCCCCCAAACTATGAATAGATTCTGCATCCGTATCAACACACCAAACATTGGGTCCAAATTGTGTCTAGTATCATGAAACGCCAACCCCCCAAACTATATAGATTCTGTATCAACACACCAAACATTGGGTCCAAATTGTGTCTAGTATCATGAAATGCCAACCCCACAAACTGTGAATAGATTCTGTATCTGTATTAACACACCAAACATTGGGTCTAAATTGTCTAGTATCCTGAAACTTTTTGATTACGATTTCATGCTCAGAGCTCAAACTCAAATGGGGATTTGTGAACAAAACTTTTGAGTTGGACATGAGATTGTACTCAAACAAGTTTCATAATCTCAGGGCCAGATCTTATCAAGATCATGTGAACCAAAGATTTAAAAACATTTTGAGTACAATTTAATGCTTAAGCTCAAATTTGATATGGGGATTTGTGAACAAAACATGAATTGGTACTCAAAAAAGGTTTCGTAATCGCAGGGCCCGATCTCACCATTTCGACACAGAGGGGGAGATAACTCACCTTGTCCGTGCGCCGTGATTGGCCAGACAGGAGATGCTGCCCAGGAGGGGAGGGGCCTGGATGTCGCTGGGACTTCTCCATCTTGATGAAGTCATCCACGTGCATGGAGGGTGGGCGGCTGGTGTTGGGAGGTCGCGACCGAAACGGATCCGACCGGTTGGACGCCATCATGCCGTGGGCGATCCCCCGTCCACGCATCGGTGCCACTGGGCGGGGATAAAAACACTCTATTGATAGTGCTTGACATTGACATGTAAATTGGTGACAGCACGATTGTGAGGGGTTGCTTAATGATAACAACAGATGATGGATTCACTAACGCCGTTGCCAAAATACTGAGTGAGTGAGTGAATATTGAGTTTAACGTCGCTGCGGGAATCTTTCACCCAATTGCAATGAGCCAAAGTACTGGCCACTCCCGGTCTGCAGACTGATTGTAATGTTATGACAGTAATAACTCACATATGTTAACATGGAGTACTGCTACGATTATTGTGGAACAGGGGCCAGGGAAACCCTGTACAAAGTGGTGTAGCTCTAAGGTAACTAACTCAACCTCAGCCATAGATTACACCATTGCAAAGAGTGGAGATAAGGCTACTTATAGTTACGCTGTTTAGTTACAGGAGAGCCCTACAGCCGTATTCACACTAGGGTTTAAGTCAGTTTTTGCTATATATTTGGTCTTCAAAAACTGACTTAAACCCTTTCATGAATACAGCTCCTGGACATCAGTATTTACCACATTTCTGTCATTACTTGTAAAATCTGCTCTGTAACTACCAGACTGAAGTCATTACTCACCAAACGGTCTGTTTCCTCTTCGGCCACGATGATGAATGTTGATCACTTCATGAGATCGCCGTCTATAAAATAAAAAGGTGCTAAATGTTAAAAATTATGTTGGTAGCAGAGCAATTTAACTTGCCTCTGTACGTCGGGCATATGTTAGTTACGCAGAGCTAGGTCATATGGCCTAATCAAGAAGGTAGCTCACATTTATGTGAATAAATATTTTTTTATAAATACATTTAAAAAATATGGTAGCTCACATTTATATGATTTTTTATTTATTCACATAAATGTGGGCTACCATCTTTTAAAAGGAAAAAGAAAACGTTTTTTAAAAGAAATAAAAAGGTGGTATCTCACCTGAGTCGTCTGGGTTTGACGATTTCCTCGGCGGAGGGCCCGCGGTCCTTGGCCAGCTCCTGCTCTATGGTGAAGTCTGGGAAGTACTTGGTGCACAGTTCCTCCAGGTTACCGTGGGACAGCTCCACCTCCGAGTCCGCCTCCTCCAGCACGGGGTTGGCCAGCCAGTAGGTGGCGCTCAGTCGCTCGTCCTCGCCGTCGCTCACCGTGAACATCGTGCGTCTGTTGAACAGGCTCATAAGTCCATCCGTGGCCACCAGCTCCACTTCTGTTAGGTCTGGAAATACACAGGGAAGAATAGTAAGTCAGGCCTCAATTTAGCGACTAATTTGGGAGCCATGGCGATCTAATTTTGCATTTGGCAACCAATATTTCACTAATTCTAAGTGTTTCTGGCTATTCAGGAGCCGGCTTCGTGGCGTAATGGTTAGAGCGTCGGCCCGGAGTGTGGAAGGTCGTGGGTTCGATCCCCCGTCGCGTCATACCAAAAGACGTTAAAATGTGGTACTTGTTGTTTCCCTGCTTGGCGCTCAGCATTAAAGGGGTAAAG
>JAVCKX010117990.1:0-11763 GCA_034780695.1 Lepetodrilus gordensis
GTGACACGACTATTAGCGTACATTATTTGAACATTTTCCTTGGGCTATGAGCGTGATTCGTTTTAAGTCGAAGAAGGTCCTCAAACTGTAGATTATTTTGGCACGTAATGCATCCGTATACTTGCATGTTCTCATAAACGTAAATAATGTCCAAGTTCAACTATCCATTAGATGATAAATAGGTCTACGTTTCCTCTTGATTCGGTAGTTAGTTATAAACATTAAATAAACTGTATGTTCAAATAATTCTACCGTACATCATTTAGGTATGTAAATTATTATTTTTTTAAATCAGTAGATAGTAGAATTTCACAATTTATACAATACATTGATACAAGGACATTTCTTTTTTACTTTTACGAGTGCTTCTGCCAGTTTATATTTAGACTCGGGGAACACCCAACGTGCGAGAGTGAGGACGTGGCTTACCCTGTGACGTCATACATTTGCCATTTTGTCAACATTTGCCAGGTAGCATAATCCACTATTCTTGCTCGTTCAATGGTTTATCTTTCATAATCAGTTCATGCGAGTTGTTCTGATGTATATGCTTTATCTTAAAACAACTGCCATAAGGTTATTATATGCAAATACTCGTTTATTAACCGTCATTGTGAGGTAGTTCAATTTTCGATCACTTTTATTTACATTTACTTTATGTTATGTTTATCTCTAGACATTATTGGGGTTATGACATAGATAGTCACACTGAAACTAACACATTTACGTAAAGGACACCGGCCCACCACATGCCTGACATGATGTAGTTACCATACATTCTAATTTCTTATTGATTAGGCTACGGTTGCACATTCATAAACTGATACATTTACATTCTTACACTTTGGACACGGTTACACGACGTTCAGGGCTCCAGACTAACATTCTGAGTTACTTGCCCGCAGAGCAATTCAGGGCAAGTAACAATGGAATCTAAGGTGCTAAATGTTAAAAAGTAGGTTGCCCGCATTGCAATTTAACTTGACTCTGTACGTCGGGCATATGTTAGTCCCGAGCCCTGATTTAACATGAGTGGTAATTTAATACTGAATTTATTAAACGAGTTGGTAAAACTGATATTGTGTGAGTCTTTGCCGAACACAATATCAGTTTTACCGACTAGTTTAAATTCAGTATTAAATGAACTCGAATGTTAGTTTGTATTTATCATGTAATTCTAGAAAAACTATTTATTATCGACTTTCAGCAGTTTGAAACACTGGACGAATCCACAGTAACAAACCCTAGTTAATGTGAAAATGATTGTCTGTGCAGATGCACGCTCATATTGACTGGTGCCCTGTCACATGCCTGTGAAGCAACAAGCGTGCGTTAACGCAACATAGACAAGGAACCTACATGATACTGCAAATATTTATATTTATTGAATGGGTGTTATTGCACTCCCAAACTCTATGTTATGTGATCAATTATTTTCCTCCATTGGTCACACAACCCAAAATTTACATTATTGCACTCTATGATTACACATATATGCTACCTAGTTAAATTATTGCACTTCATGGTTACACATAGCTATGTAGTTACATTCTTACATTCCATGGTTACACATATGCAGTTACATGCTTACATTCCATGGTTACACATAGCTACGTAGTTACATTATTACATTCCATGGTTACACATACGCAGTTACATGCTTACATTCCATGGTTACACATAGCTACGTAGTTACATTCTTACATTCCATGGTTACACATACGCAGTTACATGCTTACATTCCATGGTTACACATACGCAGTTACATTCTTACATTTCATGGATACAGGCTTACGTAGTTGCAGTGTTCGAAAGTAAGAAAATAATAATGGGGTCATTCTCCTTAGGCCCAATATTTTAATGGAGGTCAATATGTAATTGTCAGGGGGTCACACAGCTTTAACATTACAGATTTTCAATTGACCCCTGGACCCCCTTGAAATTTGAACACTGTCTTAGTTACATTCTGATATGTAATACTTACATTCTCAAGCTCCACAGTAAAGTCAGTTAAATATACATCCTTGCACTCAACAGCATTGACTGATCCATTCCAGTGAAAACTTATTTTGTGTACAAGATGATGGAAGAGTTTTCAGATGAGCAGCCAGAGATTATCTCCCATGAGGAGGCCCGGTTGGCTGAGAAGGAAGCAGCCCAGACAGGTAGTGGTAACTTGTCTCAATGTCTAACTACAAGTCTGTCTATCTTGTCTGTCTAACTACCTTGTCCAACTTATTGTCTAACTACTAACTACATTGTCTGTCTAACTATCCTTGTCTCTCTAAGTGCATTGTCTGTCTAACTACCTTGTCTAACTTGTCTGTCTAACTAGTAACTACCTTCTCTGTATAACTATCCTTGTCTGTATAACCATCATTGTCTGTCTAATTTTCCTTGTCTGTCCAACTACCTTGTCTGTCTAACTTGTCTGTCTAACTGCCCAGGGCTCGACAGTAAGGATTGTCCGCCTGCCCGGCACAGGTATTATCCACAGGCAGACAAGTGAAATAGCCTAGATTAACAAGCCCTTTTCACAGTAGTTACATGTCCAACAGGACACACGGACAGATGCCTCAAAAAGTTAATGTAGAGCACTGCTGCCTTGTCTGTCTAACTACCTTGTCTCTCTAACTACACTGTCCGTCTAACCACATTGTCTAACTACCTTGTCTGTCTAACTTGTCTGTCATTATACCTTATCTGTCTAACTACCTTGTCTGTCTATCCTTGTCTGTCTAACTATCCTTGTCTGTTTAACTTCTCTGTCTGTACTACCTTGTCTGTTTAGCTACCTTGTCTGTTTAATTAACTAGTAACTACCTTGTCTGGTCGGTTAAGAATAACTATACTGTGGGTGTAGTAGTATTACTACTAGTAGTAGTGGTAGTGGTAGTGGTGATTGATAGTTTTCTATGTTGATGCCAGGTTCAGTGGGCACCTCCTTGCCGTCAGTGGGAGGAGCTTCCAGTGTCCCCGCCCCCAGCCCTCTGCCTTCCTTCCTGTCAGCGACACCCAACCCACAGCCAGCACCACAGGTCAGTGTGACATATTTGTGGAATAATTATTGTAGAAGATGTACATTAACATCACACCAACTTGACCAGTTGGAGAACACTGTTGGCCAAGAACAGACTGAGCATCATATGTCACACCCTGCTACATAACAGATTGGTGAAAAGATATACTTTAAAATGTAATTGCATTTCTAGCCCTAGCTTATTTACAACATGATCACTATGACTGTCTGTAGGGATTGTATCTACCATTGAACTGCTGTCACATGTATTATGATCTTACTGAAGCTATCTCAATGCCATTTACTATTTATGTATCTGCCCTTTTCTGTTTCAGGACAATGCTAGTCCAAATAAGTCTTCCCAAAAGTAAGTGCATAAATTATCCAATTGATTGTTAGCAACACAGGAAGTACTTTACTTTCTAGCATCTGTTATTGACGTTTGTGTGAAGTACTTTACTTTCTAGCATCTGTTATTGACGTTTGTGTGAAGAGAATCATGCTAAAGTTGTACCTTTGAAATGCAAATGTGTTAATGTTGTCAGATAACACCATTGTCCAAACTAATGAAGAGTTTTCAGTCATAGATAGAACTGAAGATAATTGTTTCTATTGCAGGCCTCAGGTTACTACGGGTGTCACATCAGGTGTCACGTCGGGTGTCACAGCTCCAGTAGCCTCGGCAGGGGTTGCCTCCCCTGCTTCCCCTGTCCAGCTTACTGCTCCTGGTGAGTACTTACACCTAGTTCATCCCCCGGTGGACATCTTACACCCAGTTCATCCCCCGGTGGACATCTTACACCCAGTTCATCCCCTGGTTCACCTAGGTTCCTGGGCATCTTATCTTATAATTTGTTAACAGAAATTGGTTTGTATCAAATGTTTTGTCATTTTATTTGGAAATACAATAAGGAAATTGAAGATGAAGACAATATGATAGTTCTGATACTGTTTATTGCTACTAAATCATGTGATGATATCCTCTCAGCCCACATGGATACACCGTATGAGGCGAGTTCGTCCATCTCCGTGAGCGACATGTCCCCACCCCCTTCAACACCGCCCTTCACAGTCCATGGAGGAGGAGGAGGGCTATTCAGTCTCATGGCTACGGTTGTGAAGAAAACAAAGGTAATGTCATGGTCAGAGCAAGCTAGGTCAAGGTGACTTAATAAATTTTGTCAATTAAAGCAACCCTATCACAAGTGGTGTTTCTTTTGTCTGAAAGCGGATAGCTGCTTTGGTTGGTTCGAGAGTATGTCACATAACGGCGAAAGTGCAAATAAAACAACTTGGCTGATTCCCTCCAGCCGAAATGCACCAGAGTTACCTTGCAGCAGGTACATTTTTATGAATTGTAATTTTTATCAAAATGAATGGTTCTTTTGATAACGAAAATAACATAGTTTTGAAATAATAATAAATGCACATATAAACTGCACCTGTTCCATGCCATGCAAATACTCATGGTGCTACATACAGATAAAGATGAAGAATTTAGGGGAATTAGGTATACTACTGTATAATGACAGAAATAGATGTAGCTTTGAAAATGTCTAGAATTCCCTTTGTCCTGTGCATACCTAGTATACTAAGAACGTGAACTTTCAACAAAGTAATATTGAATATATACATATTATTTAGACAGAATTTAAAATGGCAAAATATCTGTGAGAGAGTTGCTTTAATGGATGTCGGAGTCACGAGGGACATTGAGAGCAGTCTGTGTGAAGCATGAGTGTAAATAGCTGAGTAGGACATAGGACGTTGGATAAATACATGTTTGTCTCAGGTCACAGGTCTACATGTCTACATTCCAGAGTTCCATGGAGTCTGTCATTACAACACTTGATCCACAGATGAAAGAAATTATTAGTAAGTTACCATTTTATCAGGACAAGTAAAACATTTGAGGGGCGGGATGTAGCGCAGTGGTAGAACGTTGGACTTCGGAGCCAAAGGTTCCAGGTTCAAATCCCGTCCCGGGATCAATGTTCGCGAAAGTTACCTTTCTGACGCAATATTGATAGGATGCACTGACTGTAGAGTGGCAATGCAGAGATCATCCTTGGTCTTGTCAGTACCAGCCGGTGCTCGCAGGTTTACTGCAATGTTCAGCGCTAAGGATGTTGCGGGTTTCCTCCTGCCCTAAACTGACAAAGTCGTGATGTTAGTGAAAGATTCTAGAAAGTGACTTTAAAACCCCAATTAAAAAAAACAAAACAACAACATTTGATGGTACCAAGCCATATAATATGACCAACCTATTTTCTTTCACTTCAGCATTAACAAACACCTGGTTATGTGTACATAGAGGATAGTACACAGTGTTCTATTTAATATCAACTTCCGAGTGAAATACTTTTATTGCACGAGCTTCAGCGAGTGCAAATAAAAGTATTTCTCGAGGGACATAAAGTTGATATTAAATAGAACATCGTGTAATATCCTATTTATTGCCACAGATGTCATTTAAGAAATAAGTATGCATAAAATTAACATGTTTTTGATCAAAGGTAATCAAATTCTATGTTGAGACAGGGAAATTTGTGACGTAACCTCTGTGACGTCACAATGAATCAGCGACGTCAATACATTGTCTGCACAACATCCACATAGTAGGATGTATCGTTTCAATACGTCGCTCCTTGAAACATCATGCTGGGGCAATAAAACAATATATTCCATGTACAACACCTCAGATTACCAGAATTGATTAAAAATTAAATACGTTTGCTGATTTGTTTTCAAGCCAAGTTAGATAAAAACAAATCAATATATTGTCTACTAGTATAGAAATACTGTCATCTGTTCATGGCGTCACTTAGGATCTGGAGGGGACATCAACATCGTGGTCACATCAGTCAAGGAGTCCAAGGTGGGCGCCATTCGGGAGGCATTCCAGGAGGTGTTTGGCCGCGCCACCATCAAAGGCATGGTAAGACCACATTCCACATCTGATTTTACTCTTCATTTTTGTTTAAGTCAAATATCATTATGGATAGGTAAATAAACAAATATTATTATCTCTGTATGCATAATATATGCATAATTCTAATAAAGAATAACATGTTTGCTTTACCAAACTTCCCATACAGACCACAACATTTTGTTGTGTTTGCACCAACAACCTCGCAATACAAACTACAAACACTGGTGAAAGATTCCATCTGTGACATAAAACAATAATTCACTCACTCACTCTTGTGTACTGGACTGTTTCTCATTGTGTACCGGACTGTTTCTCATTGTGTACCAGACTGTTTCTCATTGTGTACTAGACTATTTATCATTGTGTACCAGACTGTTTCTCATTGTGTACCGGACTGTTTCTCACTGTGTACTGGACTGTTTCTCACTGTGTACCGGACTGTTTCTGACTGTGTAACGGACTGTTTCTCACTGTGTATCAGACTATTTATCATTGTGTACCAGACTGTTTCTCATTGTGTACCGGACTGTTTCTCACTATGTACTGGACTGTTTCTCACTGTGTACCGGACTGTTTCCGACTGTGTAACGGACTGTTTCTCACTGTGTATCAGACTGTTTATCATTGTGTACTAGACTATTTATCATTGTGTACCGGACTGTTTCTCACTGTGTACCGGACTGTTTCTCACTGTGTACCGGACTGTTTTTCACTGTGTTTCCTGCTGTGTTGTCAGGAGAGCCAGGCGTCAACGGCCGCCCAGCCTGTGGGCTGCACAGCCGCTCTGAAGGGGGCGGAGGAGCGGATCCAGACTCTCAGACACTCCGGTACCTTGGACGAAGACACGCCCATTGTATCTGTAGAAGGATTCATCATGGAGCTCCTCCCCGACAGGTAGACATGATTGTAGACAGGTAGATATGGAATATAGGTAGCAGGTACAGGAGTAGACAGATTGTATGTGGCCAGTTACAGGAGTAGACAAGATTGTATGTGGCCAGGTACAGAATTGTAGGTGGCAAGGTACTGGAGTAGACAGGATTGTATGTGGCCAGGTACAGGAGTAGACAGGATTGTATGTGGCCAGGTAGAGGATTGTCGGTGGCCAGGTACAGGAGTAGACAGGATTGTAGGTGACCAGGTACAGGAGTAGACAAGATTGTATGTGGCCAGGTACAGGATTGTTGGTGGCCAGGTACTGGAGTAGACAGGATTGTATGTGGCCAGGTACAGGATTGTGTGTGACCAGGTACAGGAATAGACAGGATTGTAGGTGGCCATGTACAGGATTGTGTGTGACCAGGTACAGGAGTAGACAGGATTGTATGTGGCCAGGTACAGGATTGTGTGTGACCAGGTACAGGAGTAGACATGATTGTAGGTGGCCAGGTACATGAGTAGACAGGATTGTAGGTGACCAGGTACAGTAGACAGGATTGTAGGTGGCCAGGTACAGAATTGTAGGTGGCCAGGTACTGGAGTAGACAGGATTGTATGTGGCCAGGTACAGGAGTGTAGGTGGCAAGGTACAGGAGTAGACAGTATTGTAGGTGACCAGGTACAGTAGACAGGATTGTAGGTGGCCAGGTACAGGATTGTAGGTGGCCAGGTACAGGAGTAGACAGGATTGTGTGTGGCCAGGTATAGGATTGTTGGTGGCCAGGTACATAAGTAGACAGGATTGTAGGTGGCCAGGTACAGAAATGTAGGTGGCCAGGTAGAGGAGTAGACAGGATTGTAGGTTGCCAGGTACAGTAGACAGGATTGTAGGTGGCTAGGTACAGGAGTAGACAGGATTGTAGGTGGCCAGGTACAGGAGTAGACAGGATTGTAGGTGGTCAGGTACAGGATTGACTATTGTAGGTGGCCAGGTACAGGATTGTAAGTGGCCAGGTACAGGATTGTAGGTGGCCAGGTACAGGAGTAAACATGATTGTAGGTGGCCAAATACAGGATTGACTATTGTAGGTGGCCAGGTACAGGATTGACTATTGTAGGTGGCCAGGTACAGGATTGACTTGTAGGTGGCCATGTACGGAAGTAGGGTAATAGGTGGTTGTCTGCAGGAGTAGAGCCTGTTGATTTGTGTATGTTGATCTGTGTATGCTGTGTCTACAGGTGGTACGAGATGAGTTGCCTAGTTCTACAGGACCCTGTACACAGAATCGACCTGCAGACGTTCTCCCAGCCGTCCCTGATCCCCACCCAGTACGTGCTGTCTGCTCAGGACCAGACGCCCGCGTCCTACCCTCTGCGCTGGTCAGGACTGGCGGTCACTATTGGTCAGATGGTGGAGGAGGCGGAGCCTCACATTGGCCGCGCGGAGTGGCAGAAAGCCCTGGTCGGAGTCAGTCGCAGGGAGACGTTGATGCTGGCTGCTCGTGGACTTGCGTACATGTATCAGCAGCGACTACCCACGTCCTTCATCTCATGACCTTTGTGACCTCATGACCTTTGTGACGCCCTCCAGTCTGTCTTTCAACGCATTTCCTGAATATTTGTTGATGCTTTGAGTTATGGTATAGTTTAAGTTCAGTATAAGACATTAGCTTACTGTAAATAATGAAATTAATGCGAGCAGAATATTAAAGGCATAATATCATAGTTGATTGCCATGTATAATGGACAGACAAATTACGCTTGATTTATCCATCCCAAAGTTGTTATTTACTGATGTACTTGGTCCCCAATACTCAATGGTTATCAAAATATTAATGTTTTATATGAATATAGGGAACATTCCGCTATTTATCTTGGCTTTGATGCATCAACTGAACTATGAAGGAATAGCGAGAAAACGTTGCCTGTGCGTATTATATGTTTAAGTTGTACCACTGAGTTATGTCCCCTTGTATTGACATAATGAAGCAAATAGTAATACTACCATATTCAGGTTGTCTATCTGTAGGCTACAGGGTTTACAATGGATATTTGTCTACCAAACAGTGGTGGAAAGTTTTGTGAAGTACAAACATGATTTTATGTATGTCAAGTGAATATACTTTGCACTTATAGCTATAGTTTGGCATGAAATGCATTGACACCCCTATTTCGTAGATTATCTCGTTAAATACTTCATGGAATGAAAAACAAAAAAACTTCATTTTCTTATTTCATTTGCCCTAACCAAAATTAAAAAATTAAAAATATTGCACCAGTAATAACAAATCTGTTTATATAACGATCCCCAAATATTTTGAGTAGGTGTTATTTTAGGCAGAGGGGCAACATTCGAAAGAATGAACAGGCAAATAGGCTGAAGAAGAGCATCAGCACGTGAAAATCGAGCCTTTTTACCTGTTCCTTCTTTCGAACATCGTCCCTCTGCATAAAATAATACTTAGTCAAAATATTTGGTGATCATTATATAAACAGAATTTTTAGTACTGGTGCAATATTTAAAAAAAATAATTTTTGGTTATGGCAAATGAAAGAAGAAAATGAAGTTTTTTCATTCCATGAAGTATTTACCGATATAATCTACAAAATATGGGTGTCAATGCATAAGAACTATAAGAACCAGTCCAAAACAACCATAAATATCTGTGATATTATGCCTTTAATGCGAAAAATGTGACCTCCATATTGTCGCATTTAATTGCTGCGCATCAAAAGTAAAACCGGGGAAAAAACATGTATGGAGACATGACCATTCGCATTTTATTGGTGTTGCATTTACGTCTAAAATCTAGAGGTCGCATTAAATTATTCATTTTGTGATTTACAGTATCTGTGGGTTGAAATGTCTGGGTGTCATTGTTATATGTGATTGTCAACTCATGTGGTGGCTATCGTTGACGTCATCTGTGACTTCAATGTCCTAGATGTGGCAGATTACCTTGACATTCAACTACCGGTAATGAGGCATGATGTGATGGAGATATTTATAGAGCACCCTGACATTGAGCGTATTTGTTTCATCACTCGACCAACCCTATGGTGATGGTCGAGCGGTGAAATTAGCCAATGAGGGTATTCATACCCAACACTCATGATGATACAAATATTCGAATTGGCTAATTTCATC
Organism: Lepetodrilus gordensis; assembly: GCA_034780695.1. Taxonomy (NCBI): domain Eukaryota; kingdom Metazoa; phylum Mollusca; class Gastropoda; order Lepetellida; family Lepetodrilidae; genus Lepetodrilus; species Lepetodrilus gordensis. Next base: position 9,979 of record JAVCKX010117990.1, read on the forward strand.
ACTCGACCGTCACCCTAGGGTTGATCGAGTGATAAAACGAATACCTCATTGTGTCTGTCTACAGAGAAGAGGTCATCACACACACACACACACACACACACACACACACATACACACATATGTACACACACCCTTGCACACATGCACACACATACACATACGCTTGTACAGACACATGCATCACATAAATAACACATTTATTATTCCATACCTAAGACATGCTGGCTTTAACTATTGTGTTAATACACTCATCCTGGGTAATGTGAATGTTATGGTATGTCTACTGTACCACATGTATTATTATTTAGTTTGAATATACACATACTTATTTCTGTATGTACACATACTTATTTCTGTATGTACACATACTTATTTCTGTATGTACACATACATATTTATGTATGTACACATACTTATTTCTGTATGTATACATACTTATTTCTGTATGTACACATACTTATTTCTGTATGTATACATACTTATTTCTGTATGTACACATACTTATTTCTGTATGTATCTATTGAGTGAATGTGCACCATAGTCCCAGATTAGAACAACCATCCAAGATGTTCCTCATGACAGCTTTGCACATAGTCACCATACATAGTAGTATTTCTACCTGAGTATTAGATAGTTGCCATAGTTACCACGTTATGATTACCCAGCTATATTTGTCAGACATTTTTAGCATGCACAACTTTCACCATAGCTGTATTCTGATTGGTTGAATGTATTGTTACTCATTGGGAGACTGATAGATCATAGCGATCTATCAGGTTACTTGAAACGCTCGCTGGCTGTTAATTTTCAAACATGATAAGAATAAGATTACCATTAAGATTTTTTTTGTATTCTTATATTAAATTGTGATTTAAAATAAGTTGGGTTTTTTTAAAATTATTTCTAATTAATTTATTTTTAAAAGAATCATTTGGCAATTGATCGAACTGCAGAAACTTGCTCCACATTTCCCTAAACTTGTTTGTTTTAGGATTGGTGATTTCAGATGCTGGTATTTAATAAATGTTATTATTTGCAATTGTATTATATGTAAAATATGCACCACACACCATGTTTACTGTAAATATATCATCATGAAATGGATGCTGTGTTACTGATCTGAAGGCAATGCAGGAGCTTGCTGAGCTTGCCCTTAACTTGTCATGCTTGTCTTAAACTTGTCATGCTTGCCATGGGCAGATGACCGCGCCTGTTAATGACAAGAGACCTAGATCCGAGATTACAAAATACTTAGAGTATGATTTCATGCTCAAACACATATTGTGTATGGGATTTATGAACACAACTTTGAGTTAAGAATGAAATCATATTCAGTAAAGTTTTATAATCTCAAGGTATGATCTTGTCAAGTCATAATATATTTACTTTATTATATTGCTAATACTTGTATGCACTTTTCTCTGGTATTTATGATGTATGAATAAAGAATGATTGTAATCATCTAGATTTTGTGGATGTATATGGCGTGTTGATTGGGAATACTGTAAAAAAAACACACCACATATTAGTGATGCACTCAAAGTTTTTAAAAAACTACATGTTACTGATGCACTTAAGGGGGCATTCTATGGTTTATCATTATCAATGGTGGCTGTATAGTCCCTTCAAAAAGTAGGTTTTGCAGGTGTTTCATTGGCTGTGGCCAAGTCTCTTTGTTCCAATTAAAGCGATGTTCATGCAGTTTTATTTGCATTCTAAATTTATATCACTACTCTCTCTACTTGAAAGTGTAGGCATCATTGAATGTGGAGTGATTCGGTCACT
>JAVCKX010118001.1:7809-22748 GCA_034780695.1 Lepetodrilus gordensis
TTGGCAAGCTTACTGACATAGTGTATCTTCAATGTATTTGACTTTGTTTCTAATGCCAAGATAAACTGGTGACATTGTTTCTAATGCCAAGATGAAGTGCTTCAATGTCTTCCCAAATAATTGCAATAATTTTTTGGCTTTGAAACGAGTTAGCATAGTTTGTGACTTGTCCATTTATTTGTGTGTTTTGAGTGTAGTGTGTTGTGAATGTCAAAACTAAACTGTAGAAATTATTTGGACTAGTAGTGAACAGTAGCAATATAAACTGAATATTTGGATACAATAAATCTTTATTTCTTAATACCATGTAGAAATATGAACAATCACACATAATGGAACAACTTCTGTTTATCAATATCCTCAAATTAAGCTAGATCCTTTGCATGGATTAAATTCAATATTAAAAATACTGATGTTCAGGTAACATCAGCAATCATGGTACCGCCGCTACAAAGTATTTAATCCTGCAAGTGCAACGGCACAAGTTCTCTGATGTCTGGTCAGATTGTGACTATAGGGATACACCTTTCCACACACACATTCATAGCTTCTTTTCGTGTGCACTGCGTGAGTGTGATTCCAACGGGCACCGTGGCTTGCAAATGTTTTCTCACAGTGGAGACAGTGATATTTGTTTGATATCCGCCAACCGACACCTCGAGTGCATGGGACCCATTGCCTGATTACGGAATCGCGATGACCTACTGTAGCTCCGCCTGCATCTGAAAGCAGTAAGAGCAGTTTACCAACTTTTCGACTATTTCCAGTTTACAGGTTCAAATATGTTTCCCCATGTATCATATATGATGTATAACATAATTAATGCACAATAATGACTGAATGTACCATATGTTACCTTATATCTGATCGGTAAGCATGTTTTGTATATAGCTGACCAAAGCCAAAATTAATGACAATTGTAGAATTGTTCAATGTGGTAGGTAGGTAATAGGACCTAGCTTTATTGCAATCATTCAATGAATGGATGAATGAATTATTGTTTTACGTCACAGCGGGAATCTATCACCCATAGGCGATGATTTGCTTGAAGTGCTTGAAAAAGTATTAAATGCCCCAAGTAATGCATAATTATTGGTACTGGCCACATCATTGTTGAGGATTAAATCGATATCCAGTCTTTTTTTTAAATGATCTTCCCTATTTCTGCAAAATGTGCATCACCAACAAAATAAATAACTATCTAGTCTCGTAGCTGGATTGTTGAACTAATGTAGTGGTAACTCATTATAATTTGGAGCCAAAGGTCCCAAGTTCGAATCTGCCTCAGGTACCTGTCAAAAAATGTTTTTGTCTTTGGAAGTTACCTTTCCAACATGTTCCTGACAGAACTAGCAATGATTGCAATATCAATGATCATCAGTACAAGACAGTACTTGCAGGTGTACTGCAACACAAAGTGCTACAAACAATTCTGACACAGTATCAGTGTTCTTAGTTGAAAATAACTAATCAGTTACCCTATCTTGTATTCTGAATGTCCTCAATTTGTGGTACCAGATCTTTATGATGTGAAATAACTGTCAATGTGTGTGAAATAATTCCAGATTTTGAAAACAAAAGGACAAGGAATATTGCAATACATGGTATTTAGATTTATTTATACATTCTTACACTCATAATGCGGTTGAAACATGTTTCATAAATGACAAAATGATTCTTAAATTAATAGAAATTCCACAATTGATGCCTTGATCATTATTAAATATTAATTATTATTATTATTAATAATAAGCAGTTTTCCATTACTGCATAATAACTCATGGCCAAAAGCACTAACTAGATAAATGGTCTAACAATAATAGATATTGAATGGATGTCTAAATGAATTTTTATTATATGTAATAGCTGTTCTTGAGATAAAGCCCATGGACATTGACAGTTACCAGGCAAAAATGCAGACTCTATTCAACTTGTCGCTAGGATAAGTTTGTACCACAAAACTCCATCTGTTCTGGAAGATATATACACGCATGAAATCATCATTCCGTACTCAGAGTATCTACTTTCACTTTCTTTTATCAGTTCTCAGTAACATTTAGGTCAACATTTTCATGCACATAGCCTAGTCTGAAATATCATCACAATACATAGTTTTTGCCAGCAAGGGGTTTTGATGGAACTGTCAGGTATCACCAATAAAAGTTCACAAGGAAATGTAACATTCAAAAGTGGAAATCACTGCAGTGCACAAGATGAAATTGTCAGCAATGTTCTGAAGTCTTCTAGTTAAACCATGGTTTCTAAGAGAAACCCGATTAATCAATAATATTCCACTGAAACCAGTCCATAGATTTATATAAAACTGAGAGCCAAACTACAGCCAGATATTGTGCCTTGAACTGCACAAATCAATCATTCATAGATCTTAATATTCGACAATGGTGTTTTTGATGTGCCAACATATTATGTTTATAGCTGAAGATTCGCCCACAAACGCATTGAAATGTCTTCTTCTTATGAACGGCTGTAGTATGATTCCACCTTGACCCATGACTGAGGAAGACCTTGGAACACTGGTCACAAGCGTACGTTCTTGATGCGGACACAGGGACACCATCCAAATGACCAATACTTCCATGAAAGCCTATTCCTGAAAGCACAAAGAAATCATCTTGGATTCACTGCATTCTAGGAAACACAACATGTGCATTTCATACGTGGCATCACATCTGCTATCACTGCGGGTTTGTCGTAAATAGCAGACATGATCTTTGGTGCGTGAGCAGATTGTAGCGATAGCTGTAGTCCTTTCCGCACACACACGTGTATTTAACCTTCTTGTGAATGGCAGATATATGGTGCCATCGGGTGCCATAGTTTGCGAACACCTTCTCACAATGGGGACATGGAAACTGTTTTGAACGCTGAGATAGAAGTGAACGATCAGAAGCACGTGAAGATAAATCAAATTGACTGTGTATTTCCTGTAGTTGGCCAGCACTGAACTGGCTTGCACCAGATGAGGTTTTCCAATTGCCTGCAAACACAAAGAAAGTCGGTCTTTATACGGGTCTATTCTCCTCTCTATATAAATATTGCACAAATAAACAAAACATAGCAAGCTAATAACTACAGCTCTCACTATTTGATAAAAAACAAACTATTTTCATTACATGTCACTCACAGGTTATGGATTGCAGACGTTTAAAGGGAAAATAAGCTATTTATTATGTCAACTTGTAGAGGTGATGTAATGTAGTTCAGTGTAGTGAACGAAATATTATTCAACAATAAGCAGTTCCAACCACTGGAATCTACCTCCATTCAAAGCCATTCAACAAACCAGGTTTCTGTTCAATTTAGAGTTGCTAGAAATAACTATAAACTCGTGTCTTTTCAAAATTGTATTAATTTCAAAATAAGATCTCAGTTAAACGTCATAGAACATATTAAAAAAGTATGTACATAAAACCTCCATGATTGGATAAGTCAAGTTATAATGGACATGGATCCAGACAAATGTATTCAAAAGCAGTAATGGTCATCTGTCCCCTGGAGGTTTTCGTATCACTACAGCTGTTGGCACCACTGCTTCCCACTCACGGCACTAGTTCCTACTACAATATCAATGGATTGAAACTTAGGTAGTGGACCTGTTATACTTTTTGAGAGTGAGTTATCCAAATGCAGGTCAAGATGGTAAGCCAATGTCTGCACCATGTTCTCGAATCACAAAAGCTGCAGGCATAAAGAAAGATTGCACAATTTCTATTTTCTGTACCACAAAACTCGCTCTGCAACAACCAATAGATTCTCTACAGGCTCTCCACCAGTGGTTCGTTAAATGTACCCTGAAATCTTCTGTGAGCACGAGACACACTAAACAAGCTCCAACCACATCCATATAAACTATTCAACCTTTGCAGTGAAGAAGGAGCATGTTTTCTGATGGGTCATCAGATTGTGTTTATAACTATATGTTTTCCCACACGGACACGGATGCACCAAGTTCTTGTGTTTAGCACTGATGTGTCTCCATCTGGAGCCATCGCTAGAGAACATCTTCCCACAGTGAGTGCAGGGGAAGTTCTTTTGAAGGTACTCGGTAACAGGAACAATCTCTCTAAGTCCTCGAGTCATACTTGCAATCTCTCTAAGCCCTTGAGTCATACTTGCAAAGTCCTCCCGTTTCGCTAGTATTGGATGAATCCTCAAATGGCCAGAATCTCCATAAAAAGTACTGTAAGCTCCTGAAAGCACAAAGAAAATAACGTCTAGTTCTAAAGTACCTCCAAGCTGCATAGTGTCCAATAGTGATAAAACTGACTAATGTGAAAGCTCATTCAAATAAGTGTATACATGTATACAATTCACAAATCTGACTGAATAAACTGCACCATTGAAATTAATTTTCAGATTATACCAATCTTACCCACATGTGACTTCTCATAGTAAAGTATTTGCGATATAGCTCAGAAATGTATGGCCTACTTGTCGTAAAATTCACCAGGACCAATAACTCCCAGTTGTTTTACACAATTGACAGCAGTTAAAAGAACTCATTGTCAATCATGTCCTCCAGCCTAAGCTTTGGAAACAAAGGTACAATATTCATATGATGAAATACTGCACAAATCCAATATATCTCCAATATATCTCGCAACGAGTGAGTGAATATGGAATTTAACGTCGCTGCGGGAATCTTTTACCCATTTGCGACGATATCTCGCACAGTTAAGTGTGTCTATGTTGACAAACTGTATCTAAATCTAATAACTTTGTGTCTCTGTCAGAATTACTAATCAATCAAGAGTGAACCTGACAAAAATGATCTATTATGAACACAATTACAAAGATGCTTCTTGAACAATGAAAATAAACTGAACTAAATACAACAATTTCTTTGAATTTTATTATTGATTAAATCACTCAAATAATTATATGAATAACAAAACATAAAATTTCTACTGGCCTGTAGGATACATTTAACATAAGAGAAATTAAACGGGCAACCGTACCATGAATCAAATCATCAAATGTTTTTCAGAAATGTTCCAGTTGTCAGAAAACAATCAAATTGTACAGTGACATTACATCTAGACTTCGGACAAGAACAGGAGTTCACGACCACCACTAGTTATGTATTGTTGCTATATGAACATGTCCTCTGATGGAACAGCAGATTGTAACTGTAGCCGTACTTCTTCCCACAAACACATCTATACGTCACTCCCTTATGCTTAGCAGTGACATGATGCCACCTCCTGCTTGCACTGGCAAACACCTGATCGCACTGTGTGCACAAATACTGTTTATACGGGGTGTTCCGTTTAGTTCTGGCACTGTTCTGCGTGAGCAGGTTATCTCCATGGCAGCCCTCCTGCCAGGGAACATTCTGAAGCGACTGCGGATTAAAGGTCCTGCAGGAATAAAGTCCTGAAAGAACAAAGGAAGTCTTCTTAGTTTCATTTTCCAGTTTCTGTCATCTATTAAAACACTGCCCTGTCCAATCCGTAAAATCTTATCCGCATTTTATAATATGTTCATCTTGTGTACATGTCACATGTCTGTTGAAATTGTGCCCCATTTCTCAGAACGTAACCAGAACAGAAAGATGTACTCATGCGCCAATGTCTCAATGGTATCGCAAGACACGAGATACAACTGGCCGCAAGACCTAGCCAGCATTATACTTGACCGTTCATCAGGGCGCTAGACTAACATTCTGAGTTACTTGCCCGCAGAGCAAGTCAGGTCAAGTAGCAAAAGCATCAAAGGTGCAAAATGTTAAAAAGTAGGAAGCCTGCAGTGCAATTTAACTTGCCCCTGTACGTCGGGCATATGTTAGTCCAGAGCCCTGTTTCATGCCACACGATAGGCTATGTTCCTTAAGACTCTGTTTATATCCGTACACCTTCCCACAAATGCACACATATTTGATCTGGTCGTGAATTGCCTTTACATGGTTGTACCTTGCCCCGGAACTGGCAAGCACTTTGTCACATTTGGGACATGGGTAGCTACTGGCACCAACACGAGGTCGTATAGCACGAGGCGGGACTATTGTCACATGGTGTAGGGACGGAATATGAGGATTCGAGTTAGTAGAATAGGACACCAAATCTTCAGGGCCTCTCCCATACACAGGAGCTGAATTTTGACTGAAAGGACCATAGTGCTGAGATCGACCTGAAAGTAACAAAAAGTCAACTGAGAGATAATTCTGGGAATCGTCAGTATGAAGGAAATATATTCTCTTATTGGAACTAATGGTTATGCTTGGAGCTTGTGTCCATTTGACCACGACTTCACAAATAGTCCGGTGAGTGAACATAAATGGAAATAGCAGGGATAATAACTAATTTTAAAACTTACTTGCCCAAATAACAAATGTTTACAAAAGACATGAATTCCTACTCGCCCTTAGCATTGAGAGAAATGGCCCGGGCAAGTGTTAATTGTGAACCCTGAAATACTAATACTATTTTCTTCAAATACTATACTATTTTTAGATCTCTTGCATTATTGGGGACAAAATCCTCATTTCTCAAATCAAATCAAATCAAAATCATGTGAGGCTTATTCAGTTGCCATGTAATAAACTCCACCATCAAACTATTTTAAGACCAAAAAAAGATATAGGTCATTCAATACAACCAAGAGAATAATTAAATGGATATATGATTTATTCTTTCAATAGCTAAGTGATAGGACACAATAATCTGCGCCTTACAACAAACTGTCAACAAAAAAACTATCTCTCGAGATAGATAGATATATATTTTTAAATAATAGAAAAATCTGAGCAGACATCTATAGCAAGACTACAGATATACACAAAAAAACTAATATGACTGATAAAAAAAGTAATTTATCAAACTATCTGCCAATATATTGGAGGTGAGAACTTAAATGTTTGTGTGCATCATATTAATATGTATGTGCTTAGCAAGTAACAAGAGACGGGTGTCTGCATCATCACACAATGTTCTACACCATTTTGATGTTCTTTGATGCCAGTCCACTCATCATTTAACCCAACACACAGCTGTCAAATGATGTTCCATCAGTATTCAACAAGAAAATGATATAAGCAAGCTTCAAAAATATTCTCAACAGTAAATAGTGTCCTACTACTACTACATAACAGTTGGTTGGTTGGTTTGGGGTTTAAAGTCACTTTCTAGAATCTTTCACTATATAACATCAAATAGTGTCCCACTACATAAATGTACTTGTAATCTTTGTTCAAGTGTTTCATGTTACACAAATGGTCAGTCAAACGAACAATCATGTTAAGTACTTATCAGTTGGTAAACCAACCGCTGTCAAGTGACTAACACACTTTTTCTGATGATTAATGAGTGGGGTTTGATACTTATATCTTTTCCCACATTCACAGACAAGTTCAACGTATTCGTGGATTCTCTTGATATGCGCGTTCAACTCTCCACTTTTAATAAACATTTCTTGACATTGGGGGCACTTGAACGGGTTCAAACTGGTTGCTCTTGTTGTTTGATATTGGCTAACTGGACTAAATCCACCTTTCATTGGCAGAGGAACTGACTGGGTGGAGCTAGTGGTAGTACTATCAATACGTGTCTGTGATTGGCTACTCCGCGCTTGGATGAAGCCAGAATAACCTGCAAGGAAAGTAAAACAGATTGTAATTCTCAGATTTCGGATAATGGTATTGCCTAGTTATTGTTTCAATGTTTTACCAATTCAATTGAACAATAAAAATGTATTTATAAATGTAGCAGCATACAACTGGAAGCCCAATTTCCATACAATAATAAGTTGTGAGGAGTCTATACCATTTGTTTTAAGACATGGCGAGTGAATTATTGTTTTAAGTCACAGTAGGAATCTTTCACCCTAAAAAACCCTCATAACATGACTAATATATCAAAATGGTAGGCAGATAGCTCTGACCTGTACACTGTTCAACAAAGTTTAATTTTTCGGCAGCTGAGTCAACATGATTTTCTGTATTAACAAGTTCACAAATTTAGTAATAACAAAATGTAATTGCACATGTTGGTAAAAGCCTACAGGCAATAGATAATCCAGATTTCAGTACATCCTAGACACAACTGGTACATAAGCAAATATTGTCTCACGTTTTTTAAATAAATAATGTATAGAGGCTTGGAACTTTGATATGAACTGTCATATTACAGGTTTACAGCAGGAGGAAACCCACAACACCTGTAGTCAGTAGTGTTGCAATAGAATAATGACTGTGTATTCATCAGGAAAGTAGCATCTGCAGCAGGCTTACTCAGTATTACCACCTTGTTTTCCTCAAAATATATAGATTCACCATTCCAAAATGTAGAGAAAGAATAATACACAAAGTATATTATTCTATTCTGACATCAGTAAAATACTAATTATGTTCTATTCTAACAATACATCTCCATTATGTTCTAATCCAAACATTGCTAATTCTCAATCTTTTTCAATTGGTACCACTGAAATTATTAGAAATTATTCAGTTCATGCTAATAACAAATCCTAACTTGCCAATTTAACAGATTCAACAATTCCCACACCTTCGATATGGAATGGATTATTATTTGACAAACAAAAAATAACACAAGCCCAAGGAAATCCATGTCAAGATGAGATCAAATCACCATACCTAAATTTATCCACACTCACACACAAAAACCAATGCTTGGTACAACTTGACTTAACACACGTACAACATCCATTTGCAGTCAAACAGGCAGCAAACGTTGAATGATTACACCTCGTAAGAAATGTTGTAACATTTACCCAATCACAAAGAAGTGTTTTAACATTTAACCAGTGCTTCAACTAACAGTAAACCTTAATTTAATGTCAAGGAAAAGACTCTTTGATAATGATACAATCATTGTAGATGTATGATAAAACAATGAAGAGTGATGGAGAACTACTGGTCCACGAGACACATCGTAAGCAATATCGGCATTATTGTTGTCGTTATGCTGGAGTCGGTCTCACAGTGTACTCATCAGGCAGTTTCAAAGTAATACAATCAGATGGTGACAATCATTCACGAGTCGGTTGTAAAGTTCCAGTATGCAACAATCATTCATAGCTGCGTATTTAATATTCAGAGACCCTCGGTGAGACAACAGTTAGTGTTTTCTTGCATACCGTTCCTTATACCGACTACTGTAATTTAATTACACCAAAACATGTGCATTCATATCAGGCAATAAAATTTAATAAGAGCATTCTAGGAAAATTTTGCAAAATAAGGTGACAAACTAATAATTTCAAGATGCAAGACAAACAGAATATTGTTTAGCAATACTAGTTTATCACTTGTAAAAATTTAATCAAGCACAGTAGGAATTATCTTCACTGGACAGTGGTTTCAATAGGTGCCAGCGACCGGTAAAAGTGACCATCTATTTCCCTAATTATGCCGATACTTTGTAGATGAAATTACGATGTATGTAGACCTTGTGCCTCTTACTTTTTCTACTCTGCCACCTATTTCTGATTTTACTGAAACCACTGCTGGAATATTAATGTTATGAATGTTTTCTTTCCTTGTGGATAAAGCAGCAATGTTAATGTGTTTACTCTCGATCCAAATTCCAACATTCCCAACTGCATAATCGTTCAACCGTCATATTATGTATTCATATTTAACAGCTTTGATAACACCAGATTATAATATCACTATCAATTACTGTTTCAGTCCTAATTGTTTGTTTGGAACTAAACATGAGAAGTATAGTACTTTAATATATTTTAATGATGTAATAATTTGCAAAGAATTGTTCAAAACAAATGTGTGCCTTATTTTGCAATATTTACCTTTCCCTACTGTTTGAGGACTTCCTACCCCAGGCCACAGTTGTACAGGCGATGGGTGCATGCACTTACCTTGTGATGTCAGCAACGGCATCCTCTCCATCTACTGTGGCACTGGGTGTGTCGAAATGGCAAGTGACATGATGGATTTTTACTGCTGATAATTTAATAATGTATTGTTTTCTTCAAATAATGTTAATAATATTCAGATTTTAAAAGAGGCATACAAATCCATCATACTACTAGCAACATTACAAAATTATCTTTACTCATAATGATTTTAGGCGAATAGTCATCAAAACATGTATGCATTAACATTGTGTGCAAACAAACTATTTAGAGATCAAATTATCAAAAAGAAAAATACAAATTACTCAATAGTGGCAACATTCAATAATTTGATCAGTAAAATGTTATGTTTTTGCAAACATTCACTTTAGAAAAACTACCAAATCAATTATTCAGTGGATATACCTTTTCACCATCCCCACAATGAACTTGTTTGCACACATAGCACACATGTCCACAAATATCAGTTATTTCAATACATAAGCATTCACATAATACTTTTTATTAGTGTTATAGACCAACAGAGTTAGATGTTAAGACTCCATTTCATAATTTCTCAAGTTTTATATTGAATAATTAGATGTTTGTAGACATGTACAGTGGTAATGCCACAAGTGAACTGATGAAGGAATCAAGAGAATAATTTGTGTGGGTCATATTTACATCACAAAAACCAAAGTCAACTTTATCAATGGCATTACCACTGTGTACAGTGCAAAAAAATAATTTAATAAAATACTGTTTGAAACAGTGCTTGAACATAAATACACTGTTGAGAATTTTCTTTATATTAATACAAATATTGTCAATTTAGCAAAAACATACAAATGAGTGTATGGAGTTTAACATTGCTACAGTAATCTTTTACCCATTTGCAACGATGCAAAAACCTTAGTAGTACACACCTGTGACAGTATGCGTAATTTGTATGCACATATTTGTTTATCATGCAAAATATTTTAACATAAAATCCACAAATATATATTCACAAAACACCCATTAACTATGTATATTTATGACCAGCGTTCAACAAAACTTTCTCAACGGATACTTATGTTCAAACACAGTACAAAAAGTGAATATAATGAAAGTTACTCCAAAAAGAAGACATAATGTGGAATGGGGGTTTCACCAATGATCTATTTATATTTATAATTAAAACCTAAGCTTGTTTTGATTACTCCCCAGGGAGTTAAGGTGTAAATAATGCACTGATTAATCGACTAGGGTAATAAGTGTAGTGCTTTTGAGCATGTACCATAGTCTTAACTTATTTAAATACACTTTTCCTTTACTGTATTATATCAAAGGGAAACAAAGGAGGCCTGACGAGTAAACATGGACTGCATTTAACTAAATTGAAATTCATGGAAGCTGCACTTCCAATTCGTGGATAAAAAATCTTAGTTATGATACACTAGAGCTTGGGCCCGTTTATGGCCGAGTAGTGATGTTTATGGCCAAGTAGTGATGATGCTTTGCTATACTTACTTCACCAGCCATAATCATGCGATGAAGGGTACGGGGAAAAGCTGCTGTCAACTTTATCAAAAGAAAAATCTCAAATTTCTCCTAAAAAAGCACAGGTCAAAAATCAAAATGAACCTCCCAGGACAGAAAAGACATGGCTTTGTTTTTCAGTTTCAAACCGCTGTAATTTTTTATGTATGATATCGGAAGACTTCACCAATTCATAATTCTGAAGCAGAACGTACCAAATGTGGGTTGATGTGAAAACAAAACATTTAATTGTCACTGTTATGTTACGGCCAGAAATCACACATTCAATATTTAATTTATTTTGTTTTAAGACTTTTTGAATACACCAACACTGCTTAGGATGTGATGGATAGAGTTGAAAGTGTGCTGGTGGATTTTCCCCCGATGAGATACACGTAAAATGACAGGATTCAAATACAGCAATTTCTAGGGAGGTCAATTTTGATTTGCGATGAGCTTTTCTAGAATTTTGAGATTTCTCTTGCGACAAAGTTGGCCATATAGCTTGCTCCTGTATCTTTCATAGGACGTGAAGTGCTATAACTCATAGCAGAGCATTATCATTTGTCGGACAAACAGGGCCAACACAGGAGCAGGCAATCTATATTTGTAATAGTTTTATCTTAAAAAATATATGCATTGTATAATTTTAGGGGTTTTGTAGCAATTTTTGTTCATCCAATATTTCCATTTTCCACATTGTGTCTTCATAATTGGATACTTCCAATGAAATATATTCAGAATAATAATTACCGTCGTTATCTATTTCTGCGTCATTGTCATAGTCGTCGTTTTCATCTTGGAACACTAAATAGTCATCTGCACTTTGGTCACTGTGCCGACTTCGTTGACTAGGACCGGCTTCTGAATAATCTGGCACATGTGGAACATTTTGATGGAAAGATGAGGTTGAAGATGCTGGTGATTGAGAATGTGATGACTGTTGATTGAATGAAAGTCTGTCTAATGCTGCTTGAGAGGTCTGTGTATGAGGAATATTTGATGAATAGTCTATTTGCATGTACGATGAATCTTTCTCTTCTTTTGGAACAACATCATCAGGTTCAGGTTCAGGGTCTGGTTCTATTTCTATCAAATCAGGATCTTCTGGTTCTTGTTTAACATTGACACGAGAATCACTTGAATTTCTTGATTGCAAGTGTTCAGAATTATGCGAATTGTTTTGGTGAATAGTGGGGCTTCTTCTAGAGTCTGTTTTTCTGCTTTTATGGGGTGGTGTTTTGATTGTAGCAGAATTATGCAGTCTTTTGGCAGGATTTGAGAGAGGCACAGGAGAATCTGACAATGAAACTTCTTCAGCATAAAATTGTTCTTGTGGCATGAGAGAGCGATCCACATCAAATATGGAAAGTTTTAATGTTTTACATTCACTTTTTGAGATCATGCTTGCATCGGATGACACACCATCCACTTTAAACGTCAACTTATTTGATCTCAGCACAACCTGAACGCTGGCATCTTGTGTTGTACCATATGAATTCACACTGGCTGGGAATTCCAGGTTTGAATGTGGACCCCGCTTCATTGTGCTGAAGAGATCGCACAAATCCACAGGGATGGTGAATTCTAATGTCTCGATAAACATTGTTGCAGCTAATGTTGCTACCACACTTGTACGCAAAGCATTTATATATTGCGACTAGACCGTAGATCTAAATCACAGACGTGTTTCGTCCTGTGCCCTCGCCACGGCGTTATGCAAATGAGGTGTTGCGAATTTTCATCAAAATAGATCTAGCTATCTACACTGCTAGATCGGAAGAAGCTTCAAAATAACTTTGCAACTCGGTGGATAAATGTATAAAGAAATGTAAAAGCTATTTGTTTCTCGTGTATTATTTATAATAACCACCCCGTTTCTTCATAGATGTTCAGCAGTTGCGCGGCGAAATGGCCGACTTTTCAGGATGCCATTGTTCTTACAAACTCACACTCACAGTCAACCAGATTTCCCGACATAGCGAATATAGAGTAAAATAGGATTCGGTTCATATACTTTCATCGGTGAGCGGAGTTCATATGGCGATCTATACTAAACATTCGGGTAATTCCGCCAATGTACGGAAATAGACGAATAGAAGTGGAAGACTAGAAAGAGCTGAGACAAAATAAAATCATATCAAGAGGGAAAATCATCCTGGGTTCCGGTCAGAGTGTGCGAAGCCATCTGACCGGAACCCAGGATGGAGGGTAAATAATATCGAGAATGTTCTTACTTATGTAAATATATTTTTGTAATGTGAATCCTAAAATTTGAAAAACAATATACACTAGATGTAAGAGAATAACTATAAATAGTAGGCCTCTGATATTGATTGAATTGTTTTTTTCTCACATGCTTTGATATAAAAATGCGTATTGATTGAAAAAGAATGACGTACATTATCAATTATGGTAGGACGTTATAATTGAATTCTTTTGACGGAACAGTTAATGAATTGCTTATGTTTCCAATAGCATAGTATTTATCCTCTATCATGCCTATACTAACTAATTAATAATCCCGACCTTGGCCAATGCCTATTATATGAAGTCAATAAATACAGTTTGCGTCTGTCTTCTCTCTTAAAAGATAGAGCCTAAGTATTTTCTTGAACATGTAGTAGGCCTATATTGCTAAGTTATTAACTATTCTTGTTGCCTCATATTAACACTGCTTCACGAACTTCGCATGTTTTAAGAAAGCATCTATCCCATAATTATTACTTCCGATGTAGGCCTACTTGAATATGGTATATGTGTGCATGCATGACGTAGGCTACCCTAAATTATATTAAATGTAGGCCTATTGATATTTAACATATAGGCCTAGACCTACAAGCTTAATTTAATTTGTGTATAAAATAATATTATAACAAAACATGTTCCCTCCATGCATCATGTGATTATAAAGTAGGCCTACATTTATGCATATGGTACCACGCACATAATATTGCCTCCGATTTAGAAATGGACATGTAAGACGTCTTTTAATATTTTCAATATGTGAACAGTTTGTAGTCTCAGATTTAATTAATCTCAGATCTCAAGGTTTCAGTTGTCGTGTGGACAATATTTGTCTGAAATATATAGAGGATATTAAATATACAATATTACTAGCTCTGATTTTGACACGGGGCGGATGGTAGGGCACTGGTAGAACGTTTGGACTTTGGAGTCAAATCGCGTCGGGAGCATTAGTCCAGCAGCCAGGTCTGGATTTGGGTGGGGGGGTTCACCCCAGAAGCTAGAAAACTTCTGTTGGTGTGGTTAGATACTATGAGGGTTGCCAATGAACACCTGGGGGGATGTGGAGCTTCAAAGTGGTGCAGTAAGAAAATATGTCTTTTTTTTGTGTGTATTTAGTATGAGAAATTTTCAGGTAAATACACCTAAATACAGTTCTGCCTTATATGGGAGAAAACTCACTGATCGAAAACGAGGCTACTCGGCCTGCAAGTAAACGAGGCAACGGAGCGGCAGTTTGCTATCATTTTCACATATAAGTATTACTTTTTTTTACTGTTGTGTTGTCGTGAACTTAGAAAAGCATAAATTTGCAACTTTGTGCTTTTGTTAACTTGCAA
>JAVCKX010118013.1:0-11762 GCA_034780695.1 Lepetodrilus gordensis
GTTTTTCTATCATTATGCCAAGTTTCATGCTTTTATCACAAAATGCACAATTCATGTATTTTTTTGTTACATATCTGTCTCACTATATCCTTCACGAGTCCATGTAACACAGTAGGCGAACGATTGTCCAACTAATTACATCTAGAGACAGACCTACAGAAGACAGCTGCAGTCCATATGACTGAGGTAGACTACTCATTGATACTAGATCCGTAGTGTGATCGTCGTCTTTCAGTTCTGAAGAAAGTGAACACTAGATTTGAGATGCTGTTAATGTTTATTATCTGTGCATCTATATGTGATAATGAGCGTATGTGTAATCTATCTGGGTTTGTTTTTGTCATTCGAGTCGCATCAATGTATACATGTGTGTTATATGTTTTATACGTTATAAGGTAATGTTTCATCTGTGACAATCATAAGCCAGTTCAACACTCGTACCTCAAATATCTGTTACATATACCATTGTAAGCATTACCCTCACGATGTGTCGTCTACTCAAGCATTCGTACTATCCTCACGTCTATTAAAATAATATATGTATCAGCATTTTACCAATCCGGTTTGTTTTATGTACACTAATGCATTCACCGGTTTTTCGCAGGTTAGTGCTGTGTGAATCTGAGTTAATGTACTAGTAATAATTATATCTTATGTTCTAATTCGCATGCTCAACCGAACATAACATATTTACAAACATTGAACAAACACTTAAAGTGTACGGTGTCCACGCCGTCTCAAGCTGAATCTGAGTTAATGTACTAGTAATATATCATGGTCTCCTGATGGTTTTCCAAATTAAATATGGGTTAAGCAATGCCATCTTATTGTTCGTTGTACTATAGATGCATGATGGTGATGCTGATGAAAACATGGACAACGACGATGTATATGATGAGTGAATATGGAGTTTAACGTCGCTGCGGGAAATGTTCACCCATTTGCGACGATGATGATGATGATGATGATGTTGATGATGATGCTGATGATGATGCTGATGTGGAATGGAATGTTGATGATGATGTTGTTGGTGATGAAGACGACGACGATGATGATGGTGATGATTATGATAATGACAACAGTGTATCCATATATATATATTTCATACACATGCACCTACGTTTACTGAAACCAATGGTTCAATCATAACCGCTTCCCCTCACCACAGACACCACACTATTCCTCTCGTATTTCCTCAGATTTCCGTATACCCCGATGAGATCCTCTACACTCAGTTGTCGGGGTGTTCGGGGATAGATACCCCCCGGGAAATGTGAGACCGGGGCCACACTGAGATGGGTGGTTGGAGGACAATAGGGAAGTCGACCAGCTCTTATCGGCTGGAGTTGACACACGTCACAGCACCGCTCACACACTGGGCATGGTTCCACTATAGATTACTGTCACAGACAGATTTCTTGTATTTCAGGTGTTGGGTATTACAAGTCGGTGTGATCGGAGCGCTACTTGTTAGGGTGTCATCCCTATGGGGAGGATACAGTTTCTGTGTACGTCTCAATGCGTGCCCGCGTCTCTAGCAGTAGTCAGTGTTGTATTCGTTACAGTCGCAGAATGATAGACACATACAGGATTGTGTGAGGTTGGGGCTTTTTTTCGGTCTTGACGGATGGTTGTAAAAGAGCAGTTTACAACAACAATTAACTGTGCTCTTTGGTATGCGCTGTGTGGGAGACAGGAATTCGGTGTAGGTAACGCATTGTTCGTAATGAAAAGAGGAACTGGTTTGGGGTTAGAGATGCAGAATGAACGGGTGATTAACTCTTGGCTGAAGGAAGCCATGTATAATGCTCTATATGCACAACTAGAACTAATGTATGTTTCGGATTATTTACTTAATAAATGCTGGCGTAAATACTATAACACATATTTAATTATATAATTTCATAGATAACATTGTATATAGTATTAAAAATCAAAACTAAAAACAAACTTATATTACTTCTATATTATTGTTAACAGAAGGATATGTAGTATTTGTCACGAGGGTTTATTTTAAAATAATTTGAATCGAAATAAACCCAAACTGGTGCATACAATATGTAATTCAATGCCCTGATCTCGGGGCACCGCATAATGTGACGACATTAAAAACAAAATATTAATAAGCATTGGTATGTATTTACACAAACTTATATATTATGTTTAACAATATCGGTAGAGTTAATTTAAGATAATTAACAACACCAAGAGACATCATCAAACACGTAATACAAGTGCTTACTATAGTTACTATGACGATATAAAGTGTAGTTTATTACTAGTGTGTGTAATATAATAACTTAACATTTGCGTACGATGTTAATGGAGACATGGCTGAATTTATTTTAGATATACATTCAAGAAAAATACTGTATATGTTGTTAATTACTGCTCATGCTGTTAAAAGACGGAAGTGTTGTATTTAACTGTGTCTTATAAGCGTTGACAGGTGCTTATAGGGTCTTCAATGTGACTTATAACAAAGGTATTTGTAATGTATAAAATAGGAAAATATTTATAGTTTACAAAATATTCACATGAATATGTATTATATATATATATATATATTACAACCCTACATATGTTATTACATGTACATATATTTTACTTAATATTGTGTGTATGCATACGTGCAATTTGCGTTAAAGGTATGTTCCAACACTGTATATTTTCACGTGAATATGTGTGTTGATAGCTGAATAGAAACTGTGATTTAATGTGCTATTATTTACGTATTAATTACCTTGCAGGAAAGGGATTGAAGGTATCCAAAAAGCCACGACTATACTCCTTCAGTCGGCTAGACATTTAAACGATAAATAATATGGATGATTCGTGCGTTACCTCATAGCGTCGACAGGCCCGATGTGGGGTGGGTAGCCATGCATGGAAAATGCTCAGGCTAAATAACATAGACTTGCATTGAGAGAAGTGTGTGCGATATTCAAATATAACCAATGCTACTGAAAGAACGTGTATAGGATCTCTTTAGTCTCCAGTGGTTTGGGCTTTTTACCGGTGATAATGGACTTTTGAGCCTTCGACGTGTTCGGCATTGAGACACTCCAATAGAGCACAGAAACCCCCCAACCAACATGTACAATGACTGGTGAGGGTATTGTTCACTAATGTTAGAAAACCCGCTGTGAATACTCATAACATGAAAGAGGCCGCCCAATTGATGGCTTCTTGTGGAGAACGCCATCCCAAGTCTTGATCCATTGTCGAGTGGTCAAATTTGGGTCCCCTCCATATCTCTTTGATGTCACAGCGGTGACCCCCGGGCCCATAAACCATCTACCTACACTTGTGCCTGTCAGTTCCCAGAGCGAGGGAAGACGAGGGTTTGGGGACGACGATTTCGAGGCTTTTATCATACAGTTTTCGGGAAACGGGAGCAATATGGTAAAACGATTGTTGCAGGGTCTTGGAGAAAAACACGTTACGCTAGGGAATATGCTTAGTCTGTAGGGACAGAGGTTATTTGAGAACAGATTCTCAGTCGTGCTGTACATAACTGAAATTAATGGTAATGCAATTTATATCATACCTTTGATTTATACCATAATTTAATATTAATTTTCGAAATATTAAATGTCATTGGAATTTAAATTATAATTCACGTTGTCAAAGGGAGACAGATACATAGTATACACATTGGTATGTATATTCTGGTTGTGTGTGAGGAGAGGGGTGATGGTGGTGAGGGGGGTCTATTATTTGGGTTATATGATGAAGTTGACAGACACATATATTAGTGTGAAGTGACAAAGTACAAACTGTATACTTCAAAAGGTATGTTCCACTAAATTAATGTAATATAAATATAACCTGGACTAAAAATAATAGCGTGTGTTTCGTTAAAATTGCAAATGCATCTTTCACTTAAATGTATGTCTCGTGGCTGTAATAAATATTACAATCAAACAATTTCGTTAGAAACGGATGCATATTATTATTTTGCCTTTTGAATTTCGGGAAGGTACAACACGAAATAAATTAGTGTAGTTTCACATCTATTTTTGAAATAAAGAGCACATGTCTAGATAAGGTAAATGCTATGCTTCTAATAGCATCTTGACCTTTCTTATAACCCCTGAACTTTGGAATCATGATTGTCGAAATTAGACCCATTCCCTGAGTTGGCCGTTGACTGGTATAGTTTATGGGCAGGGCAACTTTCTAATTACCAGGACTGCATATTTAAATTCAAGTTTGCCTCTAGGAACTGATAGTACATGATACGTTTTCCTCCGAATTAAACTACCCGACAATAACGGCTGGTTGTAGTAGAATTATCATAATAAGTAATTAATTAATTAATTAATTACTAACAACACATGTAATAATTATAGAACATATTTTGATGTATTATTCGATATTAATATAAGCATTAATATTACTAGTTATGTCATGGAAATAATCTGAACAATATTTAGAAAATAATATATATATTGTTTTAAACCTAAATTATTGTTCAACAGTGTACACAATTATTTGAGGCTAATTAACTATAGATACAAAATTTACAGACGCTCTGCCGATGCATATTCGGCTTTTTATTTATTAGATACATATTTCATATGAATGTTACTAGCTAGAAATGCAGCATCAGTTACATTATGCTACAGTTGATAACATTACAAAATAAAATAGCTTTCGCTTACAAAAACTAACAAACATATATTAATCATCCTAAAATTGCAATCTAAAAGCCATGTGAATTTTCACATTATGTTAAAATATACTAGTTAATTTAGTTTATAATATTGTGTTTAGTAAATTTAGTATAAGCCAATTTTCGATGTATATACAACATTACATGCATTCGATATCAGGTCATAAAACTAGGCCAATCTCATTGTAGCTATGTCCGTTTAGGAAGACCTTGTTTAATGAAACACGCATTTTGACACTTCATTATTGATAACTGGTGTCATTTTTTCTACAGTTTTACAACAATCCTCCGCTAATGTGTGGCAAGAACGAAGTGATGTTAAGCAGATGAAAAGAATAGCGACCAGTTCGTATTACAGATTGATATGAAAATAGCATCGTGAGGGTATAAAGCGCGAAGTGATTCTCCCGGGTGAGAACCAAGTGAAAACTGACCGCTCAATTGTTTGTAATAATCCGTGATGGATCGTGGGATTAGCACTTAATAGTGTCCACTCCAAACAGCCATTATGGGATTTGAATAACCAAATAAACTAAGCACCCTTCCGATCACAAAATAAAAGTTCTCAATTTTAATAGAATGTAACAAGTTTGAACGTATTTTGTTTACATATTTATTAAAATAAATATACGTAGAAGCGAACCAAAATTTAATAATTATTAAAACTTTATAGGATTGACATTGCGACGTCAGTAGACCATATGGTAATATAATTTAAATTGCATTTGTTTTGAATTTCAGAATTAAAATTAAGAAGGCTCGATTTTTGTTAATGCGGGTTAAAGTCGATCTTTGGAAGGAAAATTCTGGGTTTAAGTTTCCTTCGTCCATCTGGCTTTGGTCTTATTAAGCTAGTGCAATAATTCACGGTGGAGCGTTTTGTATGAACCATGACACATAGCAAGATTTAACCGTGAGTTATTGCCTTTGAGAAACAAAGCCAAATTTATTGGGCAAACTCTCACTGTGGCAATCACTACGGATCATTGCACAAGAAATTAAACAATTTGTATTAATTCGAAATAAAACGTGCATTTAGACAAACCGAGTTTTAACTTTTCACATAATATATTTTCTTCATGGATAATGTGGTATGTTTGAATATAACAGTATGCATCTTGTATGTAATTTATATTGACAATTGCAAATCTGCGTTATTTTAACCACTATAAGTTGTGACATTTTGAAAGATATTTATTGTATCTTGAGTCTAGACTGGCAAATAGAATTACTCAGTATGTCAGAGGGAGAACAGAATTTCCTATGACATATCGAAAAGAACACGTACTATTTCGACGGCAATTGCAGGCTGAACATGTACTTATCGTGACGTATATGAATGTAACGAAATATTCCTTTATTTAAGTCCTACCCATACACATAATACTAAAAGTAGATGTACATATTTTAAACTTACAAAACGCATCCAGTAATTCTCCACCAAAAGTTTGCAGTCAAACCCACAATGCAACATTCAAAATGGCTTCTCTTGTTTACCGAAAGCGAGAATTTGACTGCCGTCTAACTGTAGGCCATGTGGTCACTGGAATGGGACGGACGAGCGACGGAGCCATAAACTAGGGAATGGCGGCTCAAAACTCATAAACATGTCAATTTTTCCTCTAAAGGTGGCGAGCTCTGTAGCGAAACATGTCCTTTTCCAAGTGAATGCACATCGAAAGATTCCACATGGCGAGCGACATTACGATTGAGAAGATTACGAGGAAAGCGAAATTAAATCGTATTGATTTTAATAGATTCTACGTTTGTCACTATACAAATTGAAAGAAATACTACAATTATATTCAAATAAATCAGTATTTTGTATTATCGATATTAATGTTGACTGGCATGCATGTACACGCATATTTATTTCCACATTATGTTTAGTTTGGAAACGTCTCTAACCAAAATAACAATAACATGTTAATTTTGAAATACTTTATGCAATTTTGTTTAAACGATGATGAGTATATGTATAAACACGGCATTATATTTCCGAATTCAATACACTAATATGCATGAATATTACATATTGCAATTTATTTGTGTATGAAAATTAAATTAATTATTCAAATTCACCATTATTATCCTAGCATGCAGGATACGTGTATGTTTTGTTTTAAATGTACTACGCAATTATTTATTGTTCATCATTTCTACACAATGTGTGTACATGTTAGCAACTTTAAAATGCACATCCATTTGAATTTGTACTGCGCCAAAGACATCCTTCATCAAGGTCCAAGGGAAGTAACTCATCCGATTTCTTGTTTTACCTGTTGTTTTTGTCTTGTGAGTTTATGTGTATTAACGAAAAAAGAGAAAGTTGGAACGTGGGAATTATATTTTTCTTGAAATATTTTAGGTAAATAATTGCTCTTACGCTTTTAACATATATAAATGTAATAATCTATCGCTAAAATATAGTTGGTAATTATACACTTTCAGATTGCCTGATTCATATTGATCATTTTAGTAATGAAACAAATAATTTATGATTTCCCAAAACGTGAAGTGCTTTAAGAACTGTTAAAATTAGTTTGTCTGATACATTGTAGGGTTTGCCATGTTTGGTTTATTTGACAGTATTTTAATTTTGTTTATATTAATTGTTAATAGAGCTGCCACGAGTAGTCTAATATTCGCGAATGCATACGAAATTACGAATATTCGAATAGTAACACAGTCTAATAATATTCGAACAAATTTACAGAGGCGTTTCACGTTTTTCCGAAATTCCTTTCGGACCTTATCATGTCAACGTTACCGCTCAATATCTAGTCAGAAATCAAAATAATAGCTATTTACTGATCGTACTTTCAACGTGTGTGGCGATGTTGTATTTGTGGTTAATAGGTTGGCAATATGACCAACAATATCACATTGTAGCACATCATATTATATTAATATTTCAAAGTAGCATTCGAATACGAATACAACATTTACAAACGAATAATCGATTATAAGTGTTGCTATTCGTTTCATATCTACCCAGTATGATACTGAACATAGCTACATCGCAATTACTGTTATACATGCTTTCCAACTTGATCGTAAATAAAATACAATGTGAATGTAAATTTACGGTAGCGTACATGGACATATGTTTACAAGCATAACACAGCCTTTAAAATGTATTAATAGTTAATATATTAAAATAAATAAATATACTAAAACTATATACCAAAATATGTGCAGTAGCTCAAAAAGGTGGCTTTGTCATAGTCGCTTGGTTACGGTATACATGATTTTGTTTAATTCTGGTCATGCCTACAGAACTGTACAGGTCATTCTAGTACGACATAGGCCAGTAATAAGTTCACACTCGGTATTCTACACATTGGCACTATACGTGTCTGTGTCGACGTAGAACTGAAACCATGAAACATTAAGATAAATATATTTCCCGAACACCAACAGACGCTCATGAGAGAAGAGCAACTTTGATGTTGCCGACAACTCGGAAGATTACCCATTGAAAAGTTGACAAATTTAACAGTTTGAGAGCATCAATCGTTAAACAGCCCTTTGCGAGTGTCCAATCATTTGCCACCTCTGGTGTGAGTAACGAACTGAAAGCTTGTTCAGAATGCTCAGAATTAATTAAGCGTATTCGTGTGTGGTTGTCTATAGTGAGCATGAAAGAGGGTCGGGTTGCTCATACTTTGCAAGTTTTGTAATTGATAAGATCGTGTCAGAAAAATCGCATCTTTCTTAATTACCACTAGTTTCCAAATGTATCATGAGTATGTGCCCCACGTACGTAGAATAGTTGTTTAAAGTGTATTTAGTAATGTGTAGTTTTTGTTTGTGTATAAATATCGTGAAATCTGACATTTGAAGCAGTAGCAAATAGTCCGTGAGCAAGAGAGAGAGAGAGAGAGAAAGAGAGAGAGAGAGAGGGACGGAGAGAGAGAGCATATGTGCTTATATTTTGTTCTTGTTGTTTTGTTTATTTCTGTATGTGATAGTGTCAGTGAATCCAGTGTCAGTGACACTCTTATTTCTTAGATTATCTCGGTAAATACTTCATGGAATGAAAAACAAAACAAAATCTATGTTATTATTTCATTTTACCTAACCAAAATTTAAATAATAAAAAATATTGCACCAGTAATAAAAAATAGGTTCATAATAACGATCACCAACTATTTTGACTAAGTATTATTTTATGCAGAGGGACGACGTTCGAAATAATGAACAGGCAAATAGGCTGAATTTGCACGTGCGGGTAGGTGAAGAAGAGCATCAGCACGTGCAATTCGAGCCTTTTTACCCGTTCCTTCTTTCGAACGTCGCCCCTCTGCATAAATAATACTTAATGAACATTTTTGGTGATCATTATATAAACATATTTTGTATTACTGGTTCAATATTGTTTTATTTTATTTTTGGTTCGGGCAAATGAAATACGAACATTATTTTTGTTTTGTTTTTCATTCCATGAAATATTTACCGAGCTAATCTACGAAATAGGGGTGTCAATGCATTTCATGCCACACTATAGCTAACCTATAATGAACTGTTTTGTTATGATCCAAATGGGAATCATTGTATACTAGTACATAACTATTTACATGTTCCGTATGTGTCTATTATGAGTAGTGTTGTTGTTCATTAATATGAATGTAAGCAGGTAGACTATACTGATATTGTACTCAAGTCGCAGCAAATCAATGGCAGAACTATCAGCTGGGCAAGATCTCAAACTCCAGTTTGTTTGCTAATATAATACGGAATATATTCCTTGAAATTGTATTTACAATTACAAAATACAAATAAATATATAACTTATCATATACATAACATAAACTATTATTACTATTGTTGTTATGGTTAGTTTAAATATAAAACAATAGTATTATTATTATTATTAATAGTAGTAGTAGTATTGTATTATTAGTAGTGTACAATTTAGTACGAATATTCATGCTATTCAACTTATATAATACTATAGTAATGTCTGTATTCTATGTACAGAACCATGTTGGAATCCACTGTAATGATCAACACGAGTTACCTCCCTTCGACCACATAATTATCACAGCGACAGTACTTCAATTTTTCAATCTTTGAATCACTAGTAAA
Organism: Lepetodrilus gordensis; assembly: GCA_034780695.1. NCBI lineage: Eukaryota > Metazoa > Mollusca > Gastropoda > Lepetellida > Lepetodrilidae > Lepetodrilus > Lepetodrilus gordensis. Next base: position 9,770 of record JAVCKX010118013.1, read on the forward strand.
ATATACACTGTATGATGCAGAAATTAACCTAGAAACGTAGGCTTAAACATACAGAAAGAAGAGTATAATAATGCAATGCTCTGAAACGACAATGCTTAATAAAATGGACTCATTGATCAAATTAATCCTACTAGTGGAGTGTATTTGTTTGACTATAAATTGCTGTTACTGGATTACAAATACAATCTAATACTGATTAATATATCGATGTTCCTCCAAATTAAGTATACGAAGTATTTAATTTTGATTTTGCGAAATTGTCTCCCGTTTAAGCTAGGTCTCCTATATACCGGTAGGGTCTATGTAGTCTTAGTATACTCAGTTATATACATCCACTTCAATGTGATGAATATTTCGGGCGATTATAACAACGATACGATTGTTAGAGGGAGACAACTCCTATCGTATTAATGCTTCAAACCAAGACAAAATACGAGGTTTGACTGAAAATGTACATGAAGAACATACTATGTTTTAAACGCATACACATCCTATATCGTGACCTAGTGAATGTTTCAACTGAAAAACATATACACATGTTTTGACTACACAAATAGCCGACTTTATGCAACCAGTTAACTTAGTCCACATGTCTCGCTAGTTATCAATATTTCCATATGTAACAATAGTTATTAACACTACATGTCGTATGCTTATTGATGCCAGTAGTCGAGATAGGTTGTTTTTATCGTGTTCGACAATTGGATGTATCCCTCTTAGTCTTATAACTTGGAAATTGAGCTTTGTACAGTACATTACGAATTGATTATTATATTCGGGATTTACTGGAAATATAAACTGCAAGGGAATTGTTCTTAACATATACAACGATGAACATATATTTGGAGGTATACGAGCGGTACTTGAACTTTGCATTTGTAACTCCAGTTCGTTCCAAAACGGCAACTTAAATTGTGATAGTATGTTCTTAAAGCATTACGAAACTTACATGTAGTTAGACCTATGTGTAGTTGCATGTGTATGGATATGTTATGGATTATACACACACTCGTGCAGATCGTGATGTATACGGAGGACGTGTAGAAAAACGCAATTGCAAGTAGGTTAATAATAATAAATTTAACTATTTCAATGTATGCCTATACGCATTAATTCAACATACATACAAAACAAAGTATGACGTTTGCAATATATTACATAGGGCTACAATGCATAGAGTCATAAGATAATGGTAAATTTATATGTAAACGTAATGCTGGTTTATTTATAGATAATATATATATGCACTTCCTGGATATAATTTTAGAAACTATTCTTAGAAGTAATAAGTCATTGAATTAAACAGAGTAAGCCGATACCAGATGGCTAGAGTTCAACAACAAAACATATATAAACAGAAGAAAGAAAAAAAGGTGTCACAGTGCACGACAAAGAGTTTAACCTCATATATTCTGTTCCCTTCACATATCATTTATCATCGTTCTTTTAATGTCTCCGAGGTTGACATGGACATTCAATAACGCTACAAGACACGTTACCTTTCGGACGAGACCAAAACGACCCCCATTGAATGCACAACTTGTCATACCATGACCGTACTATGTTCATGGCACAGTGACACGACTTTTACGCCTACCTCACAACGCGAGTACATACGACAGCACTGCTATGTACATGTGTATATTTCAAGTATAGCCAATAGGGTAACGGAGAGGTCAATGCTAGTAGCCTAGAGACTCGTATTCCCCTTGTCACTAGCAGACGTTCGTCAAAAGGAGTGCAATCCATAACAATCCGGCGCGCGCCGTTTGATGTTAAATGTACATGTCAGTCAGTCAGACTGATTGACAGTAGGAAATGCTATTGACATGTTGTGAACATTTGGAAATGATTGTTTAAGTGCTACATTTAACAGATTATATCTTTCAATCGTAATAAGTTATGTTTTTAAGATGTTTTAAAGGCATAATATCACAGTTGATAAACATATATAATCGGACAAACGAATTTCGATCTGAGACTAATTACGCTT
>JAVCKX010118024.1:0-11761 GCA_034780695.1 Lepetodrilus gordensis
TAATAATAATAATACTATCTTCTTCTGGATTTTTAATGGGTTTTAAATCCGATTTCAATATTGTCAGTTTAGGGCAGGAGGAAACCCGCAACATCCGTAGCGCTGAATGTTGCAGTAAACCTGCGAGCACCAGGTGGTACTGACAGACCAAGGATATCTGCATGACTAGTAGCCTACTATTACTACTACTACTATTACTACTACTACTACTACTACTACTACTACTACTACTATACTGCTTCTTCTGCTGTTGCTGCTGCTGCTGCTACTACTACTACTACTACTACTACTACTGCTGCTGCTGTTGGTTCTGTTGATGCTGCTAGTGCTAGAACTAGGAGTGTTAGCTGTTGGATGTGGCTGGTACCATTATAGCTATAGTTTGTGCATGCTCTTGTCCACGGAACCACTGACACTGCCATCCTCTGAATCCCCGCGCACTGATGCAGGGCTGCAGCTCTACGCCCAGTCAGCGGAGACTCGGAGATACGGAAACTCCCGACGCTGAATCATTGATGCCGCTGACAGCCGATGAGATCAGAAATCGATCTCCGATTATCGCCCCCTCTGATCCTCCCACCTCAACCCCACCCCCTGACTCACAGGCGAGCTCTCATTGCTGGAGTGACTATCAGTCTCTCTCTGTATACACAATGCCGCTCTAGTGAGTGACTCGCCATACACGCATAGGTGGTGTGTACAACTCGAGTCAGCCATGCGTGCACCGCGTCTATAGTAGGCCTATAGCTAGACGCTCCAGCTTGTAGCTAGAGTCTGTCTCTCTCTCTCACAGTCGCGCTCTATCTCCCTCTTTTCCTCTCGTCCCTTTATCATACGACTCCGTCCGCCGGACCACATATATACCCCCGACACACCCATACCCATACCCCTCGGGAGGAGGGCCCAAACCTCGGACCGTCTGCCGGGAACACAGCCGAGCCCACTATAGGGGCGCTGACTAATACAACTGGCCGAATGTTCAATAACCGTAAATCGATTATTGATGAACCCACGCATTAACGGTATCCCGTAAAAGATTCGGCAATGGCTGCGCATAATAATACGGAGATAGATCGTACAGTTCTATGAGTGTTGCAGCTTAAGTACTTGGAGGGTGCGCTAGCTCTTTTAAGAAAGAAAATGGCAATTTCCTACTTATAAAATAAGTCTACTTCAAGGTGTTTTTATTTTATCCAACAACAACACCGGCAAGCTCATACCCACACCGCGTATACCCACACCGCGTATACCCACACCTGCAAGCTCATACCCACACCGCGTATACCCACACCGCGTATACCCACACCGCACCCACACCGCGTCTACCCACACCGCGTATACCTGTCTTGCAATGTTGTGTGAATGTCCACTGTTTCATAAATAGACCGTTACAAGCGTTAAAAGAAAATGTTAATAAATATTTAATATTTCCGATCTCCTCAGTGAATAACGGTCTTCGATGTGTTGTTTTCTTGCTTTTGTTTTCGTCCGTTTTCACAACGATTGTATTTCATTTTAGTTTTCATTTATTTATAAATTTGAAAAACGATACGCGTGTATTTCATTCTGTCGACCCCCGTATACACAAGCCCAGCGTTATCTTGATTAACAAATCGCTCGGTTTCTGTGGACATCTAATTAACGTATGACTCGTTAACATTGTTTGCCGGTGGAACGCTGGAGAACAAATGTGATCAACATAATCCCAGGTATATGACTCAAAGCCAAGGAAAAGTATTAAGTTAAACAATGACGAATACCCGTTGTACCATAAACAAAGTACTAGGGCACGAATAATGTTATATTTATTGAAACTGTGCATGCGTAATACCCGTGAAAAAAATAGATGCATGCATGAATATATGCGCGTTCTATGAAAGGTGTCCATATTAAATTAATTTTCCATTCCATTAATACATCTTCTAAATCAAGAAATATATGAAGGATAATAATAATGATAATACTAATACTAATAATAGTAGTAGTAATAATAAAGTTATTGTCAGTGTTATTAGTATTGTTATTGTTATTAGTGATAGTTGTAATATTAATATTAGTATTAATATAATATCAATTATAATAACAGTAGTAATGTTAGTAGTATTAGGGTTTTTTAAATTATAATTAATAAATGTAATGGTTTCTTTATATTGAAATTACAATTAATAATACTGTACACGTCGTTCCCGCATGCCCGGCGGTAAAACATACATATCAAGCGATACCCTTTTATAACACCCCTTCTTAAAGACGCCCAGTCAGATTGTAGACTACAGTCACTATTTCCCCCTTATGTTCAGCTCTTTACAAAGTCAGGTAAGTATGTTCCAATTGTGGGTGGTCTTAACGCAAGGAAGATCTGAGCTTAAACTCATCCTCGTCGTGGTACGCGCAACAATGCGTCCCCCTTTTATTTTATTATTTTTTATGCGTAAGGTGGGGAGACAAGCTATACGGGGGGAAATGAATACGATCGTCCACAAAGTTTTTTTGGAAATGGTTAGGAAAGGGAATATATTATTGGCATTATCATCACACTAATGACGCAGCATAGTGAAGGTCGTACGAAGTTGAGATGATTTTGTAATAAATCACAAAGGTACATTCGCTCGCTGTCAATGTCTGTATTGTGTTTATTTTCAATATAACCGTCTAACACTCCGGAACTCAGTTTTCAGAACGTAAATGCTATCATCTGACATTCTGATTCAAACAACGCAAACGCACGCAGTAACTTCGGTATAGTGCTTAGTAAATCTACAGCTGATCGTGTTTTCAAATTTTACGTAATGTCAAATATACATATGACAATTGATAACTACTTCCTGTGAGCATATATGCCTGTAATAGCCTTATATAGACTGCTCAAGCTCGTTATTAGCAGTTATCAACATCCGAAAAATAGTACTACAAACCCTTATATGGATGCCGTCGCCTTCAACCATCACGGAGAAATAAATCGTTGTGCCCCTAGCCGGACCGACGTATACAGTAGAAGTAATTATTTAATATCTGACATTTCAAGTTTCATAAAAGGAAATTAGTATTGATACAACGCTGATGGTATAACAGCGAGTTAGGGGCCATGTTATTAAACTAGTACCGTTCCTTATACGGAGTGAAATTAACAGGTCTATGATTGACGCCTGTCATTTTTCTGAATATGTCGTTATTCGAATAGCATTTCCGGGTATTGAAAATAATTTGTTATTAATTATCAGACAATAATTATTTTAAATAAAATGTCAATATATATATATATATACATTCCGGTATGATAGTAAATATAATAAATATAAAGGTGTATTTCTTAGATGTATTTGTATTCATTAATTGTATTCATTATTTGTATTCATTGAATGCGTAATCATGAAATAAAGTAATAAATATTATATCATAGAAATAATATTGAACTAAAAATAAATGTTTAACGCTGTATGTTTTTTCTGTTAATTGTTTCGATTTGATTAGGCCTATATATTAAACGGGATTTCTTTTTAAATGATTTTTTTTGTTCTCCTCGATACGTGCGGTTAAGTGCGATTAAGCAGCAAGTTCTGATGCTATAACTGCAGGATCATCATCGTTAGTGTTATTAGGGATAGGACCAGAATCTCCACACAGACTATGGACGTCACGTGATAGTTCCAGTTCATTACGCTTTACTTCCTGTCCTTGGCACTGAACCGGAAACATGGTTAAGACAAACAGGGGGGCGGGGAAAGGGGTGGGGGTGGGGGTGCAGTGCCACGTTAGAGCACCTGTAGCACCGAATGTACAACACCATGATTAGCGCCCCCCTTTCCCCCACACACACCCAGCCTCGTAAAATTAAGTAAAATTACCGGAAGTACAGAAGTGAAAAAAAGGATACATCCAACAAAGAAAGTTTATCTCTGGTAACTGTTGCGCGGTGATTGGCGAATCATTGAGATCGCGCTGTTATCTCCATGGTTGTCGCATATCGCAATTAGCAATAAACTCTGACATAAAGTCATTTGGAAAGTAAAATTATTGTTTATAGTCTGTGGGACCAGCACATAGTGATGTAGGATGTATCTATTCGTGTACAGTTGTCTTGTCCGCGAGATGTACGGATGAGAGCCATTTCCGGAAACTACAACTACGATAAGACGTTGGATGAGCGCGAAGATAACAAACACGTGTTATGAAGACGTGTGAACCCTCCCCCCCCCCCCACCCTATTTCTAATCAAGTCTTCCTCCCTCAATCGGCCGCTCCCATATAGTACGTTATCCTGCCACAGACGCTTTATTACTGTATGTTTAGAAGACTGTAAATTTATATGTAATATTTAAGAGCAAACGAACTTAATTTCTATTTTAGAAGTTGAATAGAGTAATATTTTAAGAATGTTTCAACATGTATATAATATTTTGTTGCACAACCTATGCAAGCGTGCAAGCCTGTCAAGAAAAAAAAATGAAAGTAATGTATGTGTGATTATATTTTAAAGTACAATGACTGTCAATGTATAGTACAAACATGACGGGGTAATATTAATAGTATTAAATAAAGTAAAATAACGAAGAAAGTGATGTATCTCAACTAATTAAAACTAAATCTTCACAATAAAAAAAAATATCGCGGTTTTTTTCACCGTTAAAAGCCTTTCAGAGGACTCTGATAATCCGATTTTTTTTTTAAATTCCTAATATAAGAATGGTTATGTTTTGCGGTCGATGTGATGTTGAAAGCTCCTTGTCACTAGACACGTCTAACAAGACATCGGTGATGACATCGGACAGGGAACACATTGAACACATTGAACGTCAAGCTCGTATTGACGTTCTTCATTCATCCACGAGTCCTCGCTGACAATATTAAGTGGCCATTTCTTCTCAGTACATGAAGAAGTCGTTAAAATATCGAAATGACAGCAAATTAAATATAAAAATATCCCGATTCTATATTGATGATCAATTTGCAGTTCATTGCTGTGGATTTCATAACCGATTCTCCCACACGATGTCCGGATCTATGCCCGAGAAGAATATTTTGAGATTCCGTTACAAACCTCTATCCGGCAAAAAGGATATATTTAGATAATTGATTTAGCAATTTGTTACCCAGAAGCAAGAAACCCGTCCCGTTTTGTTACTAATTTCATAATCACCCACTCACTACAACTGATTGCGCCTACCGTTAAACATTTCGCCGAACTATTAATATACATCAGTTATATTACCTTTGTTTTCAATAGTTTATCACGAATAGAGAAAATCGCTGGGTTTCTTAATTGCTTCCGATACTCATCGAGATAGTCTCCACCTTCTTCCGTCACCGCCGCTGAAATAACGCTCGCTTTTATAGCGTCCTATGCTAAGAAAACCTCCTTGATAGTCGTGCAAAATTATAGGTGCATATGGCAAAGACAAAGACCAAAGTAGTTTAAAACTATACCGGGTGGAAATCATTCTTTCTACCCGTATTCGAGATGGAATACGACTGTAAGCGGGGAGAGACCCCTGAGATCATTGGTCAGATTTAGTGCTTGATTGGCAGCGCTGTAGCTCCGCCCATAGCAGTATAAATATAGAGCAAGAGGTCTCATTGCCATCATACGTTGTGAGACGTCCGTGCTTGCAGAGTGATATATACAGTAAGTACCTTTACGTTTAGCTCTGGTTACATATACTGACAGTGCTGTACTTTGACGTCAGTTACTTTGTCTAGGAAGTCTTGTTCCGACGGAGCGGTGCCGTCAGTTGTCGTCCTACAAGGAAACGAGGAAACGTTTCGCTACGGTTGCCGTCAGTATTTACACACGTGGGACTTATGACAGCGCTATGACTCTCTGAAGGGTTGTGAATGAATATTTAATGCTGTCTTGTTCATTAATTTAACGTTGTATGTCATCATTATTACGGTATCGTTTGTATTCATTTTATTCAAATGCTAAACTGGCTGTCATTCGGCGACGTTGGCCGCATACGATAGATAGCGACCGAGCTTCATTCATATTAATATACCTGTGTGAATACGGCGGTCTGATAGGATATTATCCCGGTGAATGCTATTTCATGTGATTGCGGCATACCGCAAAGGAGGCCGTTCCAAATCCCACACCGTTATGTCTAATTATAAGTTCTGATGTAGTCGTGGAGTATTTATAGTAGATTGTCGTCTCCGGTAAGATCAAACCGAGTTTCGTCAACACAGTATAGCCTACTACGGTGAGGAAGTTCCTCATAGATTCTCCGACTTTTCAACCGGTACTTATAGCTTGTGATCTTAAGAATAAAAGAATGCCATGCCGCGAATAAGATTTTTTTTCTTTACGATCAGACGCGTATATTTTTAAAACAATTTTTTTTTCCGGTATTGTTTTCATGAGTTTACTATATGACGTCTACAGCGCTTCCCGAAACAGCTGACGGAGTGGTTGTATTTGGTTGTAGTTGGTTGTAGTTGCTAAGTCCCCGCGTTCAGATACACCCAGACAGACCTCCGAAGTCGATAGGTTTCTGTTAGCAGTGGGCACGTTGTATGTATTCTGGCCCCGGCAGTCCATACTCAGCACCTCCGGGTCCTAGGTCATAATAAATAAGAAAACCTCAGTGTACATTCATTCATTCATCCGTTCGTTCATTCATTCTTGCGTTGTGACTATATTGATCAAGCGGCACGTGGAGTATTAGTATTATACCGCTCGTGTAGGGAAGGAAGGAAGCGGGAGGGGGAGAGTAGAAGAGTTGTATGGAATTGTACGTAAATTAATACTTCAAAGTTTACGAATCGATTACGCCGGATTTTAATGACGTTACGCCGGGATCGATGTCGGCTGATCGAGGACGTTATCGTATCCGGTGGCGTATGTAGCGAGTAGGGTCGTCTGCGATGGCGTTTTCCAACTCTGACCGGCGGGGCTGTGTTTCCGCACGGAGAGCGAGAGTGGTGGAACGCCGACGACAGACAGGTGGCGGGAACAGGTGTCGGCCAGGGTTCTGCAACTCCTGCCTGTCTATCATCATATGTTATGTAACATGCGCGCTACACCGCGAAACCATACCAGCTCCCCATCAAGTTTGCCTGTCCCGTTAGAAACTCCGTCGATGATCACAATTAACACCGCTTGGCAGAAATTACTTCTGTGACGCATCAAGGGCTATCAAGTGACAGGGGTCCCCAGATAACGCATGCAGGTGCTTAATTGCGATTCTAAGCACACCGATTTGAAAATAGTCAAAGCGTTTAAAGGCGATGTGTTAAATTGGCTTGGATCGCGATACTATATGATATCTAGACTTGTGACTTCAAAATATGCCGAGTCACATCCATATCATCATAGCTTGTCTCACCTGATGTCATTTTCTGTTTTTCAGAACGATAACGACTCCTGAACGTTTACACGGATCTATACCCTTAACCTGTGCTTTATCGTGTGTGGACAATTTCATCTGTGACTTGGGAAAAACACTGAACATATAATTATATACTATGGCGGCGGTGACGGTTTATCTGTCTGTGTTAGCTATCGGATTGGCTGCAGCGTATTACAAATTCCTTTACAGGAGACGGTAAGAATTTTTAAATTAAATTATCTTACAGTTTTATTTAGTTCTTTGTATTTTTCCTAATGTTTTTGTTGTTCTTTTTATGGTAAAATATAAAATATAAAAAAATGGCGGGTCCCGCTATAATACTTTATGGTATTTCAATACTTCAATATCTCTGTTTCTATGTCATGATGTTACGATAATTCAATATCATGATTTCCATGTTACGCTGCCTCGGACGGCTAAAGTTACATCAGCCGTATCGATCTCTGACAATCTACTCGTTCTCGTATTTTCTATCGATTGAATTTTCGTACCGGGTCCCATGATTGTTCACAGCTTAAGCGGATATTTATTAGCTAATTCCGACTAATATTGGTGTATATTAATTTTATTATGTTATTGCAGTGTGATAGATTGTTTAAAATATATTTTTTATAACAAGTTAATGTAGTAAATAATTACTATATTTTCTTTCTCTTGTCATTTAAATATCTTGTTGATTTAGTAAAGACTAGGCATCTGGTAATACAACAAATTTGTAAAAATGACGTTTTGAATGTTACAGTATTATACTTTCCTTCTCTTATCCGAGGACGTATTATATTCGTGTTTAATGTAATTCTGTGAATATTCTTCATGTTCATGAACAGTTCTAATATTTACTAATTTAATTTACGATAATTCTACCCGCAATAACTCTATTTCCATGTTTAAATTCATGAAATGATTATTCTTCAACATATCTACCTCTAAATAAATAAGTTTATATTCTTGTCCTTCAATAATACTATTTGTTTGTTTTGTTTTATTTTATTAATAATATTTACAATATATTTATGTTTATGTTTTTAATTTTACTACCTTTCAGTAGTTATATTTATGTATTTTAATTTAATTTCAGACGAGAAGGAGAACCACCTATTGTCCCAGGAAATGTTCTGTTTGGAAACGGCAAGGAATTTGCCCAGCATGCCGTGAGGTTCCTCCACAAGTGTAAGCGAAATTTCGGAGACATTTTCACGATCCGTTTTTTAAACCAGCACCTTACCATTATTATGGACCCTCATTCTTACGAGAACTTCGCTAAGGAGCGTAATTTCGACTTCGATCCCATCCAGAAGCAAGTGAACCATAATGTGTTTAGCTTCGAGCTTGTGGACGCCAGGAAAATGCTGAGCGAAGCCGGGAAGAAAGTAAACGGACGGCACCTCCAGTCCGGGATGGTCAACTTCTCGGAGAATTTACAAACTGCTTTCGACAAAGTAACCAACGTGGACGTGAACGGCAATATTGTGAAAACTACGGGAGACCAGTGGGGACAAGACGGACTTCGCGCTCTGGCGTCCAAGACCATCTTCGCCGCACTCTTCTACACGATATTCGGACACGGCGACGCCGTAGCCGAGTTCGATCCTCAAGTGTTCCACAAAAGCTTCGACATCTTCCACAAATACTTCAACTACATGTGGCTGGGGATGCCCGCCAAGATGTTCCCCAAGGCAATGGACGCGCTCAAGGTCCTCTGCCAGCAACCCAGCTCGGCGGACATGCTTAAGAGGGAGGGAGTGTCGGAGTACATCAAATTCGCCACGGAATTCATGAAGGAGAACGCGCAGACGGAACAGGATATCATCGGCCACAACCTGGTCTTCCTCCATGTTAACTACAACACCTTCCGGCTGTCCTTCTGGGTCTTGTATAGTCTGCTTCAGCACAAGGAGGCGCACGCAGCACTCTCAGACGAGATCAAGGAATTCGTGGAAGAAAAACGCCACCTGTCCGAGAGCGGCAAGGCCGTTGACATCCTTATCGAGGAGTTTGACAAGCTTCCTATTCTAGGTAGGTGTCCCTGTCATCGTCTTCCTCGTCGCCTTCTTCATAAGCATCGTCACGTGTGGATGTAAGATTCCCGCTGTGACTTAAAACAATAATTCACTCACTCACGTCTTCTTCATCGTCTTCATTGTTAATGTAAACAGATCGTTTTCTTATCAGAAAAATAAACTGAAATGATGAAAAATAATATATTTCAAAATATTGAAGAACATTATTAATAAAACATTATCATTAAGATTATTGGAACGTATATTCAGGAAATACATTTTTGAAGTGAAATGTGTAATAATAATATTTATTTTCTGTTTTGCAGACAGTCTTATTAAAGAGACGCTGCGCGTGACGAGCGGGGTCTTCATGGTGAGATACGTGTCGGAAGATGTAGACTTTGAGATGGAAAACGGCGAGAAACATAAATGCAGGAAAGGCGACAGAGTGGCAATCTATCCACCAGCTATCCACATGGATCCGGAGATCTTCGAAGATCCTGAGGTGTGTAGCGTTAACATTAACACTAAGCAAATTTAACATGGTATTTGAGTTAATAAAATAGCGCGAGTATGCCTTTAAAATCGATAGTATCAGTGACCAAACAGACAGGATGCACTTTATATATCCCCCATTCTACAGGGCATTGCACGAACCTTCAAGTTTGCTTCCGAATAAATTTGATGAAATAGGGCTGTGTAGTTAACTCGTTTCCCTGTTTGCAGTTGATTTCAATAGTACACAAAGGGGCGACTAGCTATTTGGAAAGAGACGATGGTTAGACATAACTGATGTTCAACTTCCGAGACCTTGTTATTAAAAAAAAACTCCGTTTGATTCGATTCAATATTGTCCCCGCAAGGAGAGGATGAAATAAAAAATAAAGAAAGAATTAAAGAAAAAAATTAAATGTGTCGCTTTCGTCGCAAGCGTCAACGAATAGAGAAAAAGTCGTTATATGACAGTGTTTAATTCAGAGTCTGGGTTCCGGGGTTTGTGGCTGGAAACGGGGGGGGGAGAGGGGTGTTTGAGGTTTAATGTCACAAGGAAAGAGTAACAATATTTACTATTGCGGCTTGCTATGGTATGTCTGGTCCGCCCGTCCCTAAACGAACTTTGACCTTTCGTGAACGTTACCTCTCCAGTGTTGGGAGGAAGGTAAAGTGATTTCCTCAAACAATGGCCGTAAGAAAATAGGGGGGAGGGGGATGCTTGTAGTTTTGACGGTGTCTTGTGTACAAATTGGTGTCAAACAGGACCATTTTAACATGTGCGTTCTTTTCTGTTTACAGGAATTCAAACACGACCGCTTCGTCGATACCAAGTTTTACAAAAACGGAAAGGAATTGAAACACCCTATCATCGCATTCGGTTCATTGTGCCCGGGAAAGAAGTATTCACTTTTGCAGATAAAATGGTTTCTTATTAACCTCATAAACAGCTTCGACATGCAGTTGTTAGACGGGGAGAGCACGACGCCTGATGTTAATTTCTATGGACACGAAATTCTGCCACCAGTTAACGACGTCCAAGTGCGATACCGACTGAAGGACAGTTCACACCAACTGAACCTTGTGTCGCGGAGGACCCCGCTGTGCTAATACCGTCAAGCAATTGTATTATTCTACCTAACTTATTGAACACTTGAGACTTTGAAAAAGTATTTTTGTGAATGGAAGACTGTATGATGCCGCATGAATCTCAAAAAAAGAAGCGAAGCAGGTCAACAGACATCTCGCGAGAAATCACGAGATTTTAACATTTTTCTACCTAGTGTGAACCTGCCCCCTCCCCTGTACAGTGAGCTGTGGATGGTTGCTATAGATACGCATTTAGATCGTCTATGTTACGGGTACACGTGCAAGAGCGAAGGAACCGTGAGTGTTATAAACAAAGACAATTGACTTTGGCTGAGGACAGTAAGTTATGTTTTCGTTAAACTGGACCGGCTGTGTGTGTGCTGAGGACCAATATGATTACACTAGAGACTGTACCTAGTCTATATATACACAACAGAGCTAGAGTGGCGACTGCGCTCTGACTACCTTGAGTGACATGATCAGAAAGTCCCTTAATATACCCGTTGATCGCAGAGTTCAATCGAGCTCATCTGGACGCCACAAATAATATTTATTGAATTTGAGAGAGATGGAAAAATATGAAAATATGACAAATATTTGTTTGAACGATATTATATACGTTTCATATCTATTTATTGTTGATCTGGAAGCCGACTTAGGTGTTGAAACACTTTCTCGATTACGTTATTCACACAGTGGCTAATATTGTGGTTTTGTTTGATATTCTTTTTCGGTTTGTTACAGTTTTGGGAATTTTTATGACAAATTTCCCGAGTTTCCCACCCCGGTCTACATCACGTGACATCACGTGACGTCCTTGTCGTTTCATTCACC
>JAVCKX010118035.1:0-11760 GCA_034780695.1 Lepetodrilus gordensis
CAGTAGATTCTGGTTATGTACATCTCCAGCATGGGAAATGGCGCTTTAGCAGTGTTTTTAACATTTCCACTATATAAATGTTTTGGATACGTGCATATGATACAGTAATTGTTCAAATAGACTTGTTTAATGTAAACAAAACCACACACTAAAAATACACACTGCCACTGGTACTATACAGTACGGGCCTAAGACATTCATTCAACAACTTCACTTCTGGTTTGGAATGTCTACACAACCGGCATCTATCATCATAATTTCACTTAGCCGGTGAATTGGGTCTCATCTGCTCTCCAGATACCTACTATCACACATACCAGCCTTTATGGATCAAGTGCAGATAGATAAACTGACAATGGGCATTGTCCTGTATGAATAACGTGCAAAGAGTATTGTCCTAGTAATCGTCCTATACGTACTTAGTAGTAGTATTAATATTAGTACACCGGTAATGATAACATTTGATAAGTAGGCTACAATATAGGAAACATCCTAAAAACCTACACCATTATGCCTGTTTAACATGCGGAAAATGATATATGTGTAGGCATATTTGGTCTGTGTTTCGAGGATGTATAGAAATGGTTAGACTGGTTCGCTGTTGAATGTACGTACCGCGTTAAAAATATAGCTGTAAACTAGACCGATTCCTAATGTCATTGCAGTAATGTGTTTTATTTCAATGTATTGATATACTTTTTCATTATTTTTCTGGACTTTTCATTGTTTGTCCGCACCTTTTCGTTATTTGTCCGCACTTTTTCATTATTTGTTGGGACTAATAAATCAGAAAACAAAAACAGTCTTGCTGAACACTGTGGAGGTCGAAAACTAACTATTCATTTTTAAAGTCTCAATTAGCTGGTAGCATGGGTGTAGTCACTTATTTGTTCAGAAAAGATAATTAATTTGAGTGTTTCAAATATAAGTGTGTCCTCGTAAAGTTCTAACTACCAATGACCAATTAATAAAATCCAATGTTGTGTCAAGTGAACGAAAATATTGTATTCATTGATCAACACGATCATCACCATCTTTAACACAAGACTTCAAGGGTTAAATATGTCAAGGTTCAGACACGCCGCATGTATATCCGTATACTTGACCCTATATTATTTTATCATATCACACTTAAGTACCGTGACTGTCTGCGTTGGAGTCCTAGTTATTAATCCGAATTCATTGATAATGTCCCTTAATGAATAACGGGTACTGAAAAATATATTAGCTGTTTTCATCGACTTATGTGATACATTATTTAGTTTTTATTATTATTATTATTATTATTATTATTATTATTTTTATTTTATGTTTTATTTTTATTATTATTATTATTATTATTATTATTATTATTATTATTATTATTATTATTATTATTACTAGTATTATTTGTAATACGGTATTATCAACTGTATATATTATGCATATGTATACTTGACTATTGAAAAGTGTAGGCGTCGCTATAATGCACTTGTCAAGATTGCACAATCAATTGCACAATCGGAAATTGCCCCTTTATTAAATTAGTCTATTGTTCTTAGTCTAAGGTCACATTGACATTAATTTTAACATTGGAAATTCACAACTGAAATAGATCGATATGTAAAATTAATTACACGACTTATGATATACTAGTCTTCTGCTACTAGCTATAGTTATCTAAGAATGTATAGATAGATATATCAATGACCTATGATTTACTTGTATCTGGTGTTAATCAGCTGTTAACACGCATCTTTTATGGTCTTTGATAAACTGATATGAATATTGCATTATCAGCTGTATACTAATCTAAATACCTACTTAGCATGCTAGCTTATACAAGCAAGATATTAAAACATCTTATAATGGGGATTAATAGCAACATCTGACTGGACACTAACGTTGGTCTTAACGTGGCAACATCATCTTTGCATATTCTGATGTTATTACCTTTCCCGGACAAATATGGTTTTTTTCCCCAGATTTGTAAGAACTAAATCATAATTAATCTGTTAAGATATTTTACCAAACTAGAAATGCTAGTAATTTATTATGTAGAAAGCCTTTAAGAAATATGATGTAACGTGGCATGTACAGACGATCTAATGATTGTCACTTTAAGCAGAATGTTAATCATATGAACGACACTAATGCTCATTATCAGTAGATACTATTTTCAAAGAGACTTGTGTGAAGAGGATGTATCTATAGATATTAACGTCGTTATCATAGCTACCAGGGGCAAGATTAGTCCTTTTCACCATAAGCTACTAGGAATTAGTGTAGAGAACATACACATTGAATCGTTTATGTCTCGCATTCATTGGGGCAATTCTAACCTTTGACCTCTGTGGACATTGCTAATGCATGGGCGTACTGCTTGCTGGAGGGTTGGTGTCCTTACTGTTCTTAAACGCTAGATTGGGATCTGGTCTTCTGATAAACAACGTTGCTTAGCGAAAATATGCAAGGGAACCAGTTTACGTTCAATTGTTCACTCACTATTTTTTCACTTACTCACCATTGGAACTCAGCTATATATAAACAAATATATAAAAAAAGAAAATGTGTAACGTACGTTTAACCCAATTTCTATGTGGAATATCGCGCCCTGTTCCAATTCAATTTACCCTCTTTGTTGTGAGGAATGAAAGGTTAATGTATTTGTACTATATTTCATGTTGAGTTTAGATTTTACAATGCTTGCAGGTTCAGATATGTAGGTTAGGTCAGACCTTGTAATGCATTTAGATCAGCGTGTGGTGCAAACTAAACACATCTATAGTTTAAACAAATATATAATGTGCATGTGGTGGGGCCATACAAATGATGTCATATTTCTATATATAGTAATACCTGTGCTATACCTGCCTGTGGGTGTGTCTATCTCTCCATCCATCTACCAGGTACCCACCCATTGACGCACTATTTTTTCACTCACTCAAATTGTATGAAAAAATATATCATTGTTTGTTATGAATAGGTAGCTCTCTTTGGTGGAATAAATATAGGATATTTAACTGTGTTTCTCAAATATAATGTGATGTTATCGAGTGAAGTGGAGAGGCTATATCATGCATTACTAATGGCGATAATATATATATTATCGCGAGATAAATAATAAAAATAATAAATAAAATATGAAAATATTTAAAATGTAGTTTGTTACTCAATATACTTGCGCATACAAATCAAATGTACATACTTTCAGGTAAAATATGTTTACCCATGAAATATGTCCACAAAGTTACCATGGTTACAAGTATGTCTTACTGGCGGACTTTCCCACGAGATCTGTGTTTCCTCCTCTAGCTAACACCAAGTTCCAGTACGCGGCTGGTTCCACGTACGAGTACACGTATGAGACGGGGACGAGGACGACGATGTCCGGAGCCGCCGAGGATCACGCCGGACTGAAGTTGACGGC
Organism: Lepetodrilus gordensis; assembly: GCA_034780695.1. Classification (NCBI taxonomy): domain Eukaryota; kingdom Metazoa; phylum Mollusca; class Gastropoda; order Lepetellida; family Lepetodrilidae; genus Lepetodrilus; species Lepetodrilus gordensis. Next base: position 3,410 of record JAVCKX010118035.1, read on the forward strand.
CGACGTCAGTATTGAAGCGTTGACGTCATGCGAGATGTTGATGACGGTAAGTAAAGTGCCGCTATAGTGACCTCCCATCAATAGAGCATAACTGTATGGCCAATTTCATGCATAAAATCTCTAAAAGAATGGGCCTTATCTTCCGGACACTAATGTTTTTGGGACGCTGATACAACTTTTTTTTTTTTTTCTTCTTTTCTTTAAGTGTAATGCTACCATTGTTCTATATAACAGGATCCTGTGTCATCTATACTCAACAAAGTGTTTTGGGCATGCACATTTAGCTTTATATTTATATTATATTTTAACAACGAAGAATTTCTAAACGTCTCTACAGACTCCAGATACGCATTACGAACTGGCACCAGATTCCTATTTCAGAGCTCAGAAATATGTTAGAAAAATAGACCACCCACAAAGGTCTGTCGGTCCTTAACTTATTTTTGTTGAGTATATATGTAAATACTCTTTCACTGATCAACACTAATTGCAGTTGTCGAACGTCCGTGTCATGAGGTCTGACCCCGACAGTCCCCGTCACATGACAGGGGGAGACAACTATGGCTACCTGGGGAAGGGTTTGGAAGCACATCCGTTGCGGTTCGCCTACCAGGACGGTATTGTGGAACATGTCTGCCCGGAAGTGGAAGAGGCCACGTGGGCACTCAACTTGAAGAGGGCAATGTTGTCTGCCTTCCAGAACTCCATGACTGACCTGCAGAGGGACCAGAGGGTCAAAGAGGTGAGAGGTCATTATAGGTCAAAGAACTGAGAGGTCATTATAGAAGGTCAGAGAACTGAGAAGTCAAAGAATGAATTAGGTCATAAAGATCATTATAGAAGGTTAAATGGTGAGAGGTCATTATAAAATGTCAAAGAGGCTAGTGGTAATTAAATGTGCGAGGTCAATTAGGTCAATGAGGAGAGGTATTTAAAGAAGGTCAGAGGCTCGTGGTCATTAAAGCCTTTTCATTATAATACTGAATTGTCGTCCTTGAGTGAAATAGTGATTCATGTATTTTCTCTGAGTTTTAAAGTACTAATGATATAGTATTGGTAATAATAATAATAATAATAATAATAATAATAATAATAATTAAGAAGAAGAAGAAGGAGGTGAAGAAGTGTTCAAGTAATATAGTAAAAAAAATTAATTCTATGTATCTTCGGTCTGCTGTTCATAGGAGGAGAAGTCACAATAACGACTTGTATGTCTTACAATACTATTAACACGTTACCGCATGGACTACAGTATTATATAAATGAGGACTGTACAGACACTTCACAATTGTTCTTGCATATGAATTATCTACACAGCAAAACAAATGACACGAGACTCCAACGTTAGATTCCAACCGCTGTCTTAGGAAACCCATTTATTTTTTCTAGATCACCACTCATGATGTTATATAATACTCGTTGCTATGTATAACCTATTTGACTGATATAGTATAGTAGGTTATCACGGGGTTAGTATCGTGTCTGTTGCATTGCAGTAGTGTTCATTGTTTGAAGATCTCGTCTACAATGTCATTGAATTCCGCACGTACAGACTTGCCCGAATATCCTATAGTGCTAAACAGTATATCGTTTCTCGAAGCTCTCATATCCACTATGAGACCGGAGCACTCTCGTAAGTGCACGATCCCCATGTATTAGATATGGCTACGAGAGTCTGTATGGTCTTGTAGTAGATATGAGAGCTTTGAGAAACCCTGGTCTTTGGCTTCGAAGTCCAACATTCTACCATTCCCCTACCATCTAATAACAACGTCCACGAGTGGTTGGATGGAATAAAGAAAGTTGAAGTTGAAGTTGATAGTCTAGCAAGTATCGGTCATATGTATTGATGACAACAATAGAATGACGTCAGAATGGGTTTTTAAGAAATTGTAAAGCACTACGACTTTAAAGCACTACAACTTATAGCCTGACCCATCCAAGACACATGATAATCAACATAATAACCAGGCCAGGAAGAGCACTATGTTCCTGGGTATTAAATACCGCAGTCTTATATAACATCCTGCCCATTGCTTTGATTATACACATCTATCTATACAATCACATCATCCAGTAATGCTGCAGTCAGCCAGTAACACCATGCACAGCGAGTGCTATTCTGTTGCAAGCTTGCAAATGTTCACAGCGAAATACTTCTGTCAAGTATCAATTTCCCTATTGTACTGACAGGAAACTGGGTCCAGCATCAGACTATTGAGGATTCAAGGACCACTTCCCAGTGGTGGAGATTTTACAATTGTCCTAACGAGTTTGTTAGTTAACAGTACTTGGAAAATAGGTTAACTTGTACATGCTTGTACGTCATTCCATATGGCGAAGTAATGATTATTATCAAATAATAATAATAATAATAGCAAAAATAACAATAATAATAATAGCAGCAGCAGCAGTAGTAGTAGTAGTAGTAGTAGTAGTAGTAGTTGTTGTTGTTGTTGTCGTTGTTGTTGTTGTTGTTGTTGTTGTAATAATAATAAGAAAAATAAGACAAACAAGAAAAACAATAACAACAATAATAATAACAATATTTGGATGATGATGATAATACTACTACTAATACTAATACTAATAATAACAATAACAATATGAATAACAAACACAATACTACTACTACTACTACTACTACTACTAATAATAATAATAATATTAATAATAATAATAACGAGTGAAAGGAAACTGCTCAGAGGAGCTGACATTATGATAACGTTTAGCGTATACCTTTATTACCTCTGCAATATATTTCACTGTTTTTCAGCGCTACTATGAGCATACCTAATGTGGAGTTTGGCGCTAATATAAATGTACATATTGTTTAATGGGTCCATGTTTCAGACGGACGTGACTGGCGAGTGTTACACGGACTACCGAGTGACACAGAGAGGCTGGAAGACGTCCACCATCAAGAAGACCAAGGATCTGACCAGGTGTCAAGATAGACATGGACAGAGGACGTCGTTCCACTCACTGCCATACAAGATACCACATGTACGCAGTCCATTTACCCTCTGACTTTACCAGCTAGTGTCTCCATCTGCCTGTCGTTGTCTACCCGTCTTTGTCTGTCATTATGTCCATCTCTTTCTCTCTCAGTCTTTCTCTCTCTCCCTCCCTCTCTCTCATTATATGTCTCTCTCTGTCTGTCCTACCTGTCTGTCTGTCTGTCTGTGTCTGTCTGTGCCTACCTGTCTTTGTCTGTTGTGCCTGTCTATCTGTCTCTCTCCCCTTTCTCTATCTCTGTCTCTCTCTCTGCTTCTGTATGTCTCTCTCTCTTTATTTCTCTCTCTCTACATCATCACCCACTCTCTCCTTCTCATACCACATTCTCTCCCCTTCCCTCACTGCTCTCTTCTCTCCTCTCTCTCCCCCCTCTCTCTCTCTCTCGCTGTCCTTTGTGTTTGTCTGTCTGTCTCTATTTCTCTTTTTTTTTCTGTCTCTCTCTTTGTGTGTGTGTGTCTCTCTCTCTATTTGTGTGTGTCTCTATCTGTCTCTCCCTCTCTATCCTCTACTCTTTCCTACTATCTCATTTTCATTCTCTCTCTCTCTCTCTCTCTCTCTCTCTCTCTCTCTCTCTCTCTCTCTCTCTCACTGACTCTATCACTCTTTCTAAAAAAATATCATTCGTTTCTATTTACCTATGGTGCTTCCAATTTCAAACAAAATTTAATATTTCTTTACTATCCATAAACCTTTGTACACTGATAATATATTACAGGCAATACAGTCCCTCTCACTTATGAAGAGCACACACGAATGCAGCCAGATCATCACTAGCGAAGGTCTCCTAAAGAAGTCGAGCTGTAGTGAAACCCATGTCTTCAGACCGTTCTCGAAGGGCAACAACGGAGCCACGACAGAAGCATCACACACGCTGGAATACAAGCGCACGCGGCCATTTGTACACAATAGTCAAGGTATGTCTACAACTGATTGGTGCACTGTATGAGACACTAGTAGCCTAAGATTAGGGAAAGCAAGCAAGTCAGTCTGAATAGTACTGCATAAACTAGATGGTGTCTATTCTCAAATACTTTGGAGGCATTTTCAATATGTTTACGGATAGACAATTTTCACAGAAGATTTAAGAAATCAATTTAAAAGAAATATTTCTGAGGCATTCATTTATACCCAAGAACTGAAACCACGGACTATCATTATTATGGAATATGTAACTCTCTCCCTGCTGGATTAGACAAACGTACTGTTTTTTTATGGCATTTCTGGTTGCCTTCAGGAGAGAGAGAGTTAACCAATATAATTATTTCTCGGTATCATCTCTTATTCCACTATAGGATTCATTGCAAGCCGGAAACCTCTGCTGTTCGAACACACGTACGGACTAAGGGACGAGGACGCCAAGAAGCGTGACGCCTCTGCTAAACTGCAGCAGATCTGCAGAAAAACAGAGAACGGCATCCGACCGGAAGTGCCTGAAATGTTCTCGGAACTCGTCTACATTCTGAAGAACGCCAACTACCGATCTCTGTCTGACACCTATAGGCAGCTACAGAGGGGCCAACTGTGCCGGAACAACGCCAAGATGGGAAGGTCTGCGCATGTCCGGTTTACTATTGTGGAGTCATGTTCCCGAGGCTATCGTAGTAACGACATGGTTAAGCCTTCGTGAGGGTACATTTGATACCGAGAGACTCAAATGTTCCTCCACGGAGGCTTAAAACGGCGTTGTTATATTATAAAAGCTTCGGGGACATAACTAGGTTGTGTAAAGTCTTAGAACGTGATGCGTGGGTATGTATACTTATCTAGTAACCATGAACAAAAATAAAAAAAAATAAAAAAAACATTGCCAGTTTAGAGCTACCCTTCCTTAAAGAGTAATGCATAACAAAAACATTGACATTAACATTAACATAAACCAATCATTTTCATCACAATTTCATCATCATGATTGGTTTCCTTCACGCAGGAAATTCTTCATAGACGCCATTCCAATGATCGGGTCTGTAGACTCCCTGAAGATGATGCGGGAACTGATCTCAGAGGAGGCGGTCAGTCAAGACCAGGCAGACATGTGGCTCACCTCCCTAGCCTTCGTGCAACACCCCTCCGTCGACATGATCATTCAAGTGGAGGTACGTACGTAGGAAGATTGCATAGTCGACATGATCACACGTGTGTTCAGACCGTTTTCCAAGGACAACAAAATTGCCACAACAGAACCATCACACACTGGAATATAGACGCACACGGCCATGTGTACACAATATGTAGCTAGTACTTGTCAAAGACGTTTCGTTGGACTTCAATGTTGTTGTTTTTTCACGTTTCTGTTTAAAAGATTGGCATATTTTCGATAACAAAAATCATAAAAATAAAATCGAAAGAGTTGCCATGAAACGTCTTTGATAAGGACACATACACAGCAAGATTGCTCAGTTAACATGATCACTGGTGAACGCACCTATACCTCCAGGGCTCTCATGTAGGAAACTGCGAACTCTAATGAAGGTAACTTTAACTCCAACCATAACAATGGTGTGTAGTCTATAGAGGCATAGGGTTGGATAGGGCTACCTTAGAGCTAAGCCGTTTTGTACAGGACTAGTAGAAGCATCTTGTATCACACCCTACTGAAGTTTACTGTATGCCACCTCGTTGCTATATGTTTCAGTCCTTGGTGCGGAGCTACGACTCCAAGAAATCTAAACTGTTGGAGTTGGAGTTGGAGTTAAGGCTACCGTATAATTAAGCCGTTACTGGACAAGTAGGATAATTACTGGACAAGTAGGATAATCTTACATCAAATTCTGCTGCAGTATTACCACCTTGTTACTATGTGTTTCAGCCCTTGATGCGGAGTTATGACTCCAAGAAATCTAAACTGTTGGTGGCTGCCATGGTGAACAACTTCTGTCAGAAGACGCCAGACTGTGGCTCCGTATCCGTCGTCGACCGCATCATCACCAGCTTGTCCACAGACATCGGCAGAGACTGTATTGTCAACGACGACAACCACGACGACGTATGGAAGCATAACATTATCCTTCTATGTTTGTTCATGCAACACTATTATATTGCCAAGCTCCAGTTATAAGTGCGATTCCATTAAATATACAGTATTTGAAATCATCATTTTAACAGTTTAAGATCAAAGGACACACAGATAATTGTTCTTATATAGTGATACTAATATGTACACGCGTCTTCGCACTTTCACTATCCTGGTTTAGGGCAAAACTGTGTTTTATTACACTACCCTGTATGTATAATAGGGTAGACCATACTTTATGTTGTAAGTGCTCACAATACAACTACAATGATGTTTGAGAATGTATACAGTATGTTCTGTGATAGTTAATATGGTATACGTCCTTGTCTTCTAGATACTCGTCTCGTTGAGGGCAATTGGAAACATAGGACACGTTGAAAGATTGACATTTTACCTGGAGCCATGCTTCACAAGGGATGAAAACCCCATGGAAATCCGAGTAGCTGCTCTTGATGCCTTCAGAAGGATTCCATGCAGTGCAGATGTGAGTGTTCCTTATAAAGTATCTCTATTGTCAAAAGCATCTGTAAAAGGTATTAATATATTAATAAATTATAAGTTAGTTATTCCTTGAAATTCTACAATAATATAATAATATGAAAGTTTTTTAGCATATGAATTAGTAAAATTCAGTAATTCCTTGAAATGCTAAGCATCCGTGAAATGTATTAACCTACTATTAATAATAAGTACTGTAATTATAATTTAGTTATTCCTTGAAATTCTATTTAAAGAAAAACATATGTGAAAGGTATTTAACATATTAAACTAATCATAATTCGATAATAACATATGCGAAAAGGTGTTAACATTAATCGAATTATAATGTATTAATTTTATTCTGTGGAATTTTATACATAAGCTGATAACTGTACTGGACACTATCTTACTTTCAGAGGAACAATGCCATGCAAGTCTACCTCAACTCAGACGCTGATGCGGAACTCCGGATCGCTGGCTATCTCGTAGCAATGCAGTGTCCAGTTCCCTTCATCTTGGAGCAAGTCCAGCGCACCCTGGGCCTCGAGAAGGCCAACCAGGTCGGTTCCTTCGTCTGGTCTCACCTGATGAACCTCCAGGAGACGTCCAGCGTCCTCAAACAGGACATCAGGAAGATCCTGAGAGACGAGAATCTTGCCAAGGAGTTCGACCTGGACAAGAGGAAGTTCTCCAGGAACTACGAAGGTTCCTTCTTCTGGGAGAAGTTCAATGCTGGAGCTATGGTCGAGAGTAACATGATCTGGTCGTCCAAGTCCTTCCTCCCGAGGTCGGCTTCTCTGAACCTGACGGTGGATCTGTTTGGCAATTCAATCAACCTGTTTGAAGTGGGAGGCAGGATGGAAGGACTAGAGAGCATTCTCGAGTCCGTTCTGGCGCCAGGGTCCAAAAACAAAGAAGCCGGCAATGCTGGGTATGAAAGCACTAGGGCAGTGAAGAAGGAGAAATTGGACAGAATGAAGCAGAAGGTATGTTTCAGGTCGAAGTAGTTTGTAGGCTAGAAGGTATCAGAACATACTTCATGTCAAAGTAGTATGGAGCTATCAAGTAGTTTGTAAGAACTCCATACTAATTGAATCAGTGAAGCTTCAACTCTTTCTAAGTTATCTTGAAAACTTATTTTTAAAACCATTTCATATCTATCTCTTCGTGATATGTTCATATGCTATTCTTATATTTACATACATTTGTATATATATATATATATTTCCAATGCCTTGCGTTAATAATACATTAGTAAATTCCCTAGGATCCTTTCTTATTATTACCTTATCTTTCAGTATGGACAAGTCAAGGACGATCTACACGCCTCCATGTTCGTACGTATATTCGGAAACGAACTGCGCTACATGCACTTCGACTCCACCAGCTGGCCTCTGTCCAAGGAGAAGTTCAACTTCCGGAACATCCTCCAGAAGCTGTCCAAGGACTACGACTACTCCTTCACCAACAGCATGATGTTTATGGACACGAGCATCATAGTGCCCACGTGCTCCGGACTCCCGCTCAACCTGACCGTCCAGGGTGCTGCCACTGTTCACGTGGAGGCCTCTGGTAAGGTGGATCTACGTAAGGTTACAGCTTCCCCCAGGAATATGCTGATAGAAGGACAGATCAAGCCAAGGTAAAGGGAATATGTGCAGTAGATGTTGTTGCTTGCTTGCATGTATGTATATCTAACCGTGGATCATGCCGATCCTGGGATTCGAACCCAAGTTGTTGGATTGCGAGTCCAACGCTCCACCGAATGAGCCAAAGGGGTAAACCCACTTGCCGAGACCAGAAGAAGCATCTTATATCACAACCGGATATATATATATACCGA
>JAVCKX010118079.1:0-11753 GCA_034780695.1 Lepetodrilus gordensis
CAACACTAACAACAGAGCATAATAGTACAACACTAACAACAGAGTATAATAGTACAACACTAACAACAGAGCATAATAGTACAACACTAACAACAGAGCATAATAGTGGTATAATAACCATAGCATGGCACCAGAAGTATATAACATAGAACCGAAAATAATAATATTTTGTGATCAATTCCTGGCCACATACTAGTAATTAAGCTAGGTAATCCTTATATTACTCGTCTGTGGTTTTTTAAATATATATTTGACAACGGGAATAACCTTGCAATAGTACACCAAAGCATTATTTACTACCAATTTTAAAATATACGCCACGCTATGGTTGTATGCGTTTACTAACGTTTACCCTGTGTCGTAGTAATCGAATACATAACAATACAGGGTTTTAAAGTAGTTCCGTGTAAATCCCACACATCAAAGCCTGGCGACGAAAAATCCGTCGATATGACGTCGGATTGGTCGGCGACGTCGCCGATAATAAAAAAAAAAGCCGTCATATCGACGTCAGGAAAACGACGTCCCGATAATAAAGCCTGGCGAAATATCGGTCGATATAACGTTGGATTGGTTGGCGACGTCATTATGACGTTATATCTGCTGGACAAAGACGTCAGTTTCTTTCCGATGTCAGGTCCGACATGTTCTGACGTCTTTCTGACGTCAGGTTTGCTATCTGGGATAAAATTACACCACAAGAATTGACCAATCAATTAAACGTATTTTGTTTTGTCACAGTAGAATAACAATGCAAGTTAACAATCCATAGCTAATCAGTAAAGTGTTATTTTATAATCTCATGTGGGACGACATTACACACTGTAAAATAGAAAAGAACAAAAACAGTTGGACATTGTATAAAACACTCAATGTCCGTTTATATCTGGTCCCGTTGTTTCGAAAGTTTCTAGAGTCCGATTAGGTGTGCAAGTCAAAGATGTGTTCATAAATCCGCGCCGCGTATAGAATTTGAGCTTGAGCATGAATTCGTACTAAAAAGGTTTCGTAATTTCTGAGCCTAGACTCTGAGGACGCACAAGCGTGCGCACGCACACACACACGCGCGCGCGCACACACACACACATACAAACACACGCACATTACACTCAGACATACACACGCACACACACACACACACACACACACACATTCAAGTGCCTGTGCACACACACACACCACAAACCCATAGTGACACAACAGTGGCACACAAATACACACACACAGTACACACACACACACACACACACACACACACACACACAAACACACACACACACACACACACAATAATAAACCCCGCATATAACTGACAACATAGAACCATTTCAATAGTATTTTACCAGAGTCATGTAGGCTACGCGTAAATCAACAGTAATTTCATTGGCAATTGGCCCGTATCAGCTTCATCCCACCGAACAGAACTGTTTCTCCAGCACTAAACCCTAATATACTTTGAGATCTCTTAGCAATGTTTAGGCACTCGTTTCTACATTCGATGGTGTGATACAAGTCTGAACTAACCGTCTTTTCAACGCGAATAATTCCCATGAATTCTTGATGAATTTTGCCATCTTAAACTAGGTAATGCAATAAAGCTCTATTTCATCTCATTTCCATTGCAACTGAAGCGGAAACCAACTGCACCCTACTCACAAATAATAGATTGGAAAACTACTAGTCATTAAGCTGTTTATCTGCGCTGACGTTTGTGTTGAATCCATCATGACGCCGTGTTTACATTCAAGTAGCCTATATTTCGTCTCATTTCTTCAAACTAACTGAATTATGTATAAATATATTTCGGAATGCTTCGTTGTCGTAGAGTGTTGTTTGCCGACTGTACTCAAATGCTGGGGTCTATTTCCTGGACCCGGAACCGGACTTGCAGTCTATTAACCGGACCCGGAACAGAAACCGGACTTGCAGTCTATTCCCCGGACCCGGACCCAATTCAGGTCAATCTGATTGGTCTCACGTGATCAGGGTTAAGGTTATAGTTAGGACAATATTTTATTCATATCTTGAGTTACGTCAACCAATCAGATTGCTGGGAATTGGATCCGGGTCCGGGGAATAGACCATAAATCCGGGTATAGATCTCAACTACCCAAACAAATCATACAGGATCATAGTGGCTATAATGTTACCGTCAGATTACAAAGCAGAATATATATTAAGGTTAAACATTGTTATAACATTCTTCAATTTGATTACTTATAGTATGTTATTAAAATACTATGTACATTTAAATACTCTTAGTGAAATAATTTTATAATCGAAGTATTACTGATACAATCATATTCATTTCAAATTCAACATATCGAAAATATTGTATCGTTCGAGACAAAATAAGAATCATTTTAGCAATATTTATTATTCCTATATATAGATACATTTTTATTAAATATATTCTGTTTGTTTTGCCTGGTGTGAATATTAATAATATACTAGTAACAGGCGCCAGGGGTTTTCTGGGCGGTAAGGAAATCACGCGGCTATTTTAGTTATGACGCCAACGAAACTTATAGATATTGCTTGTCTGCAAACCGTTTTAAAAATATTTTTTAACACATATGTATTACAGAAAAATAGATGGTTGAAAAAGAAACACATTTTTAAACATGTTTTAAACACTGAAAAGTCCAAGTTTGCAATTGGTATGTTTTCTGTCATAATATTGTTGAAGGTATTATACATGTCTGCTAGTTCAAATTGTGGCGATAAGGTCTATTTTTCTTTTAAAATCTCTGCAACAGAAATTAGACACAATGAAAGCAAAATTAATTTTTACTTTGGAAACGAGTAAGAGTAACCCTAACTGGCTTCCATAGTTGTTACGGCAACTAGAGCAGTCACGGCTGTTTCACGTGATGATTGGCTTATATTATAGTGTCAACAAGAAGGGCTGACGATTGGATGATATTACATCTCAGCTGATAGTTTAGCGAGTATCATCATTTAAACTTTGGAGAGAAAAAATGTATTAGTGATCAGATGTAAAAACTACACATTGCTAATGTAACTAACTTCCCTATTTTGTCTACATTTTTATCAACTTAATGGCGATCCGAAAAACTACAACTAGAAGCAGCCAGAATAGTTACTGTACTACCAACATAGTGTTCAAGACAATATTTATACTATGAAACTGGATGGGAAACTTTGTCCAAAAGAAGGAAAGATCTAAAACTGCCTGGAGAGTATAACAGTTAGATGGAGTTTCAGGCGCTAGAACGTTGGCATTCAAATTTCCACGTCATACTACCGGGTTGAATTGCCGTAAATCGTAATGTAATATATTGAAGGCATTGCATTATAATAAGATTTGCTTTTAAATTTTATGTAAATTAGACCTGTTTGAAGGTAGCTGGAATCGAGTTGACAGTTGTGGGTTATATTAGTAATCTATATTAGGGATTGAAAAGGTATGTGCTAGTAATATTGTTAACGGACTTTAAAATAAGGATTTATAAAATAATATAACATTGAAAACACACCACACATACAAAAAAAACCACTAGAAAACTTTAGGAAGTGGGAATGCGAGATTTTTCTTTCTCATTAGGAAAACCGACGTGATTGGAATATTCCGTGATAACTCGGTAAACTGGAATCAGTATACTAACACATATAGTGAGTCCGTCATTCCATCTGTAAAGTATTTTGCCTTGATAAAATTAGATGATCTGGCCCAGCCTCGTTTCCATGTCAGCTAAATATTCATACACAGCGGATGTCGCTGTGATCTAGCCCCTAGTTTGGATCTAGCCCCGACGTATATCGAATGAATTATGATTCGTACCGATCTAACAACATTATGGAAAGGCCTGGGTATCGTTTCTCGAAGCTCTCTTAGCCGCTAAGGGACCACAGCACTTTATTTGCCGAAAGCTAATACATTGCTGAGAGAGTGATATGGTCCCTTAGCGGCTAAGAGAGCTTCGAGCTTCGAGCTACCCAGGTTAGCATACTTTATTTATCGTCTGCCATAACTTCATTAATCCGCGAGGAGACGAGGATGCGATAACCCCGAGGCAATAATATATATTCATCAATATTGCGCCAAAAAAAATAGTTCGGCGTTGCTTTGAAGTTAAAAAGGATAATATTGCGTCAAAAGTAGTGTTTGAGTTATACGTCCCTTGTTGCACACCATTTACTCTTGTAACAACTTCAGCATATTGAGACCCACAAAAAAAACCAAAAAAAAGTAATTCCGTATTACTTGGAGGTTGTGATCATGATATATAGTAACATATATTTATGCGTTCCTTGTTGCGCGTCTAACTTCCTCTTCAAACTAGGATACTTTTGCACGTATTTCGAACAAGTGAAGACAAACATTTCTTCTAAAGTAATCGTACGTAGCGTAAGAACTGTCACCGATCCTCTCTCTCTTGGAAATGAGTGGAACATACTGGTTCTAAAGCAGATTGTCCTCGCCTAAATATTAATCTACGGATACAGTAAACTGTTTAGTGGCGTTGTTCCAATCTTCTGCAGCGTTTGTTTGAACATTGTTTAACATTTTCCAATATATTGATTCATGCAAGAAGTATTCTGAATTATGTTTTTGAATCATTAGGCCATTCCTTTTAAATATAATGTCAAAGTTATATATGTTATAAATAGAAGGTGTCGACGTGTACAAACTGTTGATGAAAATACTGCTTTAAATTGTTTCTATGAGAGTGTATACTCTCCCAAATGTCAGTTTAATTGCTACTCTCATCCGGGTCAATTCAATCATTCCAGTGTATTCCTATACCCTCTTGAAACATGATATAAAGGGGAAAGTAGTTCCTTCGCAAAGGCTTTGTTGTTCACAATGCGTTCTGGCTGACAAATTGCCAATTTCCAATAGACGACCATCAGACTACTTTAAGACAACCGCTTCAGTTAATACCATTGCAATTGTCAATTGTAGAATAAGCGCTAACTCCGGTCATGTTCTCGTAAAACCAACACGACTTGACTCAAACTGATTCCAGTTACGAGTATGAGTAGTTTAGGTTCGAAAGTAGATCGTCAACGATGTCAGCCAAATGCATATATTATACACTGAGCTAAAACAATGTCACGCACAGTATAAATCACCTCTTTCAAATACGGTCTGCCAAAATCGACCCAGTCGGAAGACGACCGGAAAAGCAACCAACTAAATGATAACAACAACATCAACATCACGGTGTAATGTAATATTAAATATTATCTGTTGCCAGCACTTAAAACATTATTTTCAATTCGTCTACAAGTAATCTATAGTATTGTTGCATTTACATGAATCGATGTTTGTCATGTTACTTGTATACGTTGCTGTACGATACTTATGCGTTACTTTACGACACGAATTTGCAAGTGTTCAGGTAGTTTACTGCCAAATAGTACCAAGTTACCAATAATAATTACGTTTATACATGCAGGTTAAGAGTGCACAGTCAATGGCCTGCTTGGATCAATGGGTTGTTGTTTTTATTTACCAAATAATCGAGGGTTTGGGTATAAACTAACATGCTTACTAAACCCCCTCCCTATACAAGAATTTAAAAAGTATATAACTAATTCGTTTAGTTAAGATAATACGTTAATTGTTATTGGCTAACACAATTTGATAAATGCTGATATTGTGGAATACTAACTATGCCTATGTAAAATGCTGATTTTGTGGCTTCGCATAGTCTAGATTGTAGACCTCCAATGAAGCAGACTGACGCTATATAATTGTCTTCTCTTTTACGACATCGTAACATTACGAACGCCTCGATCGTTCTTGTAGATTCTGTTCGATCTCCCGAACTTGGTGTCAACCACAAGCAAGTTTCGATTACCATCCTAAATTTCCCCCCGCCGCATCCTAAATATTCCACCACCGCATCCTAAATATTCCCCCGCCACGTCTTAGATATTCCAGCAGGCATAAAACCAAACTCGTGTTTATCCACGATTCTTTTATTGCTTCTTGAAGAGCGTCAACTGCTGTGTTAAGGCCTTGTCGGGGCTATATCACACCAGATTTCGTCTCCATTGCGATTTGGAGCAACGACTGCGGGAAGAATAATCTAGCTGGAGATTTAAGTAGCGGGGTCTTTAAGATCTCGTGGTTCTGTGTTCAGAAAGCTTTAGATTTGCTAAGGTAATTGACTATGTAATAGGCGGGGTTCATAGCAACTGGTCTTGCTTCATTATTTTATTTTTTCTATTGAAAACGTAATTGTTAACAAGATTAAACGAACTGGGATTATTTGAAGTGAAGGGACAGCACGGATTTCGTGTTTAACATTTTAGAAAGAAAAAAAATCAAGAATGTGCATTTTAGTTGACAATGCCGTCTTTGCGTAATTGCAAGTAAGTTCTAGTGACGTCAAGTAATTTTTTTTTAAATCAGGAACAGTATTTACTAGAACTAGTTCTTATCTAGTACATTTCGGTTTACTTTTTAACATGAATTTACCATCCAATAAACTGGGATCTTTTTTAAACAGATTTGAATTGTGCACCCTGTGTCATATTATTTGTCAATAGAGCTAAACCATATAGCACTTGAATTCAATTCATACATGTAATGGTCTATCTAGTCGCCTTGAACCCAGTACACAGCGTCTATTATCTCTATAAAACAATCTGCAGTCTCTCTTATATAGGGTCTGCAAGATCTATTTATATTTAGATATTTATATAATTATACAACGGTGACATATTATAATATTATTATAATTATATAATGATGGGGTCATATTATAATACGTGATTTGATTGGCTGTTTTTCATAATACTGTAGATACAAAAGAAGATAACTCTCGCTGACACCAGGGTACAACCAATCTCATTAAAATCATATCTCAGCTCAGCTTTACGAAGCGAGTGTCATATATATCTGTTTGAGCGTTAGTTTCGGATCTCATTTTAATGAGACTGGGGTACAACATGTTAACTTGAGAAGTCATGTGGGAAAGTTAGCAGGTTAGAACGGGTACCAACGAAGACCTCTGGAGTTCTAGCCTTACATGGGGAAAAGGATTGTAGCTAATAACTATATTGTCCTGAGAAAAAGATACCTGCTGTGTTTATCACGTTAAAGTGCACCAGAGAGCGTTTGTGTACAATAACATTAATTCGAATTACCATCGAGAACGTTTTTAAAGAGACACTTACGCGAATAATATTAATAAAACAGTCACAGTTCAGCTCCAGTGACTCTGCTAATTGACTAGAATCATTTTTAGGAACATATGCCTCACGTATAAAACAAGTGCTTGTATTTTCCATAAACCACTTTTTTTTAAAACGCATTTAATCAATGCGTTAGAAATTGAGAAAATATGTTTTTTATCCTGGTTACGTGAATTTCAAAATTAAAGTGAACACATTGTCAATAGTTTAAATCGCGATGTGAAATTGTCAATTTTCCGCTAGCTGTTGTAATTAGATGTCGAAATAAGTTTAATTAGCTATATTGTGAATCTTCGGTTTGGATGTGGAGTACTGAGATTCCT
Organism: Lepetodrilus gordensis; assembly: GCA_034780695.1. Taxonomy (NCBI): domain Eukaryota; kingdom Metazoa; phylum Mollusca; class Gastropoda; order Lepetellida; family Lepetodrilidae; genus Lepetodrilus; species Lepetodrilus gordensis. The sequence continues at coordinate 7,497 of JAVCKX010118079.1, forward strand.
TAGGAACGTTCCGCACAGCAGGATTACGTGACTATAGAAACTTTAAATCAACCGTATTATGCTCCGTCTCCAAATCCATGTGTCAACTGCGTGATAGACACTGAACGCTTGATATAACGAATTGAATTTGTATGTAATGGCGAAACCATGCGGGAGGTTAGAGGGTTTTTACCCCCAAACACACACATTCCCTTCCTACCTTCTCCTCTCTTTTCTCTCTCTCCCCCTATCTATCTATCTATCTATTTATTCTCTCTATCTCTCTTCCCTCTCTCCCTGTATCCCCTCCCATATATCTCTCTCTTTCTCTCTCTCTCTCTTTCTCTCTCTATATCTCTCTCTTTCTATCTCTCTCTATATATATATCTATCTATCTCTTTCTCTCTTTCTCTCTCTCTCTCCCCCTCTCTCTCCCTCTATTTGGAGTTGCAATCATGAACATATTCTGTAGCCCCCCACCATGTACACGCTTTCTCTAATATTACTATCGACATTCACGTTTAATTATCTCTGTGCATGCAATAATCAATACTTCCATTTAGTTTCAAACACGAATCAATGCATATTTTTAAAGTAAAATAAGTTAACCATTATATAATGCTTCAATACATTATTTTATTTCATTATGTAGTTACTTTACCACAACCTATTAAACTAATAACTTTGGTAGATCAAAGGACACTGAATAATTGTAATACAAAATTGTGGCATATATCTGTGTAGTAATATTACTATATATTATTATTATATTCTGAGTCCTGTGAGTACATGTAGCCTACCCTTATATTACGCTGACTGTGTCTTCTCTAATAGATATAAAATACAATTATGTTATGTCCCCTTAGGGGCTCCGTACTAATAACATGACTTGAGAAAATACAGCTAACACGTGGTGGCGCCAATATCTAAATGTTACAGGAATTGTCCTTTCGTTATCAATAACCCAAAGTGAATTTGACTCAGCACTCAATTCTAGTTTGAAAAAAAAACCACAAAACAATATTACTGATTGATACGTGGTAAACTGCCATGGTGTTGGGAACTGTTGTCGAAGGAAAATTAAGTGGAGGTCTGACATAGTATGTGAAATATGTGGAAGTCTGACATAGTATGTGAAAGATGTGGAGGTCTGACATAGTATATGACATATGTTGAGGTCTGACATAGTATGTGACATATGTGGAGGTCTGACATAGTATGTGACATATGTAGAGGTCTGACATAGTATGTGACATATGTAGAGGTCTGACATAGTATGTGATATATGTGGAGGTCTGACATAGTATGTGACATATGTGGAGGTCTGACATCGTATGTGGAGGTTTGATATAGTATGTGACATATGTGGAGGTCTGACATAGTATCATTAGTATGTGACATATGCAGTTGACATCCTGTCAGCGTCGAGTGATGAGGCGAAGGGGTTGCTGTCGGCTATGTCGCATCATGCATCAATATTGTATTTGTATTTCTAGAGTTGCGACCCCATTGAGCTATGGCCATTGTCACAATTCTGACTTCAGTCCTTCTACTAGCAGCCTGTTTTGCGTGCTCAAAGTATTTAACATATGGACATGCAGGTTACCTTATGCTTAGGATATAGATTTTAAAAACACCTTTTCCACACCTAACTGAAATTGCCATTTGTAAAAGTCAAGAACAAATTACGTTCAGTGCTGTGTCGAAAATCTACTTTTGTTAATATACATATTGAGTGGCCAAGAAAACCGTCCCCAGCTTTAAGGGTTAATAAATGTAACTGATCGCTATATTATCATGAAACTTCACACAAGTAGGACATATGATGTTATTAACATGTCTTCAAATGTTCAAGTCCCTATGTCAGATTTACTCTTTCTGCGGTTGTGTAATTAAAAACAAAAGTCGAAATCTGCAATGGCAGAAACTGTTGAGGTAGCCAAACCAATACGATAGGTAGAAAAGGGACATTTCTAACACGAGACTTAACATGAAAATAATGGTTTCTGCAGGGGCATCGTGGAATCGGAAAACTAAGCTGAGTGTCATTGACACAAAGTATACAAGGACTCACAAACAAGACTGAAAAATATTCTGAGTACTATTTCAAGTTGGAAAACAAATACTATGGGCATATTTTGAAGCAGATAGAGACCACGGTAGGCCATATCGATCAACTCAATCCATAGATGAACACTATGTTGTGATTTTAAAACTCTGCTACAGTAGTTTTTCACTTTTGTTTTCAATTACCCGACTGTACGTCATATTCATGTTTAACATGTATGACATTTCATAGTAATATAGTGGTTAGTTACAATGTTATGAAGCCTTAAAGTTATGTACGTTTTATTTTTGGCCACATACAAATTATATTGTTTTCTTGTCTTCTAACCTTCTATTCAAAAGATTACATTGACCACTATTTAGCATAATTGTACTTTTATAATGTGGTTTCTCGAGTTACCAATTCATTTTATTGATATTACAATTAGAAACATTTCCTTGCTAAACAACAACGTTACTTCTCAACAATACAAAATGTCGGCTATCTGTTACTCGCCAAAGCTCGGAACTACGATTGGCTTCAATGGAACGGCATGCACGTGACCAAATAATGCTTAGATCTCGTCCGTTATTCTCTAAATACGCCAAGACACAGTGATCTATCAGAGCTCCAACGGCCTTTTCTCGTGTTGTAAAAAGATACGTAGTTTATATAATAGTTATTGCTATCACATTTCTCCAAGCCCTGAAGCTTTGTGCTCCGCGAACCCAAGAACACGGAGTAATTTTCCCCTTCGTTTGATCCGGACTAATTTTTCTGATAAATAAGAAAGATTTTCTTTTCTTGTAAACTACAGCATACAAGGTCGTCATTAATAGGAGCCAAGCCATGTTTTCACCTAGTATAGCCTGCCGTAGTATTTTGTTGTTGTTCTGCTTTAAGCCATCGCTAGAAGTTCGTGGTGAGCTGAATTCTCCTGGATTTACGTAGTACGAGCGTAATGATATGTTTCGTTCCGGAAGTTGCAGTTCGGTCCATATTTGATGCTTGTTTCTGGTATATGTCGTAACATTATATTTTAATGTTTTCATCATTGCGACATCCTGACTGAATATTTATTTTATGGCAGTCGTGACGAATATAACGGAGGGGTCCGAATCCCATTTGGGCCACTATAATGGCTGTTCCCCGGATGTAAAGAGTTTTGGAAAGTAACGTCGTTATGTTCATGTATATTATCAATTGTACAGTTTATTCTTACCAAAGTTACTGAGAATTTACCTCCTGTCACAACCAGATCATCACTAATTCGTTGAAATCACGTGTGTCTGTTTAGGACAGTCGTGACGGATCTAATGTACTGGTTCGAATCTCATTTTGGGCCCTAATAATTTTTCCTCGTACCTATGCCGGTATATACCTCCAGGTAAATTTGGTTACCACCAATAAATAACGGCGAGGATGATCATATATTTTAACTATTTATTGGTGGTAACCAAATTTACCTGGAAGATACTCTTTAAATTAATGGAACCCGTGAATATTTAATATTTAATATTTCCCCCGAACTGTATCATGTAATAATATTTAAATGTTATCTGACGTTATACATAATGGCATTGGTGCACAGTGCACCCTTTATATTATTCGTGAAGTTCTCACATCTACCAAGAGCTTGTTGCTCTCTCGTATAAATCCTTCTCACTGATGGTACCCGGGTATTGATTGGTTCCATTTCTGTCACGTGATTAGGCCGCCACGATTCAATTGCGTTGTTGGTCGTAAAGTGAAGAGATGGATTTACAGTCAATTATTGCTATTACTTCGGAGTAATCTTTGCAGGAAATTGTTGTGTTTGTATCTGTTCTTTCATGCAACCTGATGATCGTTCAATCAGCTAAACTGGTTCCCTGTCGCATGTACGGTTCATACGACTCTTCAGACAGTGGACAGTTTAGTAAGCCGATGCTCATGATCAGCAGATTTCGATTTTGAACGCACCCAAGGCAAGGACAATTGAAGTTTAGATAGAATCAAGGGAAACACTACATTATCGTTACTTGAAATGTCCACAATATTTAATGTGACATAGTAACATGTGTTGTTAATGCATCTCATAAGAAAATACCTTTCGCGTGACAAAAACAACGACAGATAAAGTAAGCACAATATAGTCGTCAATCTGAATAACATGCTTTATTACCCCAGCGTGATGTTTCAAAGTGTGACGTATCGAAACGATATCCACCTAGTAGGACGTATCAGTTTCT
>JAVCKX010118090.1:0-11751 GCA_034780695.1 Lepetodrilus gordensis
TATAAAAGCATATTCGCATTAAAAATTGTACAAAGCACCCGTGACAAATGACAAATCGGCAATGTTCAAAGAATAGCATGTGTGATTAGATAAACTATTGTTTTCTTGTTATATTGTATCACACAGTGGGTTAATATTATTTCCCACGGGGAGTAACTGATGTCACACCATACACATCTGTGTTAACAACATAAGGCGCTACATACCGCTGGGACGAGGACAGTACCTAGCTATCTGTGGGTTGTGATGAGGCTGTGATTAGGTGTGGTGTGGTGTCGTGTGGTGTTTTGAGTTGCGCTGTGTTGTGGTGTGTTGTGGTGTATTGTGGTGTGTTGTGGTGTGTTGTGTTGTGTTGTGGTGTGGTGTGGTGTGTTGTGGCGTGGTGTGTTGTGGTGTGGTGTGTGTTGTGGTGTGTTGTGGTGTGTTGTGTTGTGTCCTGTAATGTCATGCATATTTATCTATATTAATTGCCATATTGTATTCCATACTATCTAACCACACTGAGAGCGTTCCTATTTTTCTTTAATTCCTGAAATATAAAGCTACCTGGAGGAAAAGTTAGCACAGTTCGTTACCACAGCTGCTTAACATATATTTTTAAATTCACGCTAAAAGAAATCTCGACAGGCGTACTCCTGTTCTTGTTACACCAATTGGATGAATGCAATGTTGAGAAGTTGTATTGTTGGTGTTAAACACGCTGAGCCCATCACGTCAACAATGTTCCACTGCCAAGACATCTGTTTCTATGTTTTGGTTGAAACATATTCATATTCCAGTTCCGCTGATCCTTTCACAAAGCCTAAAAGTCAGCATGCGGCTTATTAATACCGATATCAGATATAAACATACGAAGCAGCAATTATCTTGTAGTCGATGTCAACAGAAAAATGGAAAGTAAATGGTCCCGTCATGGTTATCGTACGAGATCATCTCGGTGATCTACTATTATATACCTGTCACAAGACGAAAGGCGATCTTATCGTATGACACTCGCGCCACTAATCCTACGGTAAACAACGCGCGGTAGATCGACACAGTAACCTCCCTTTATAACCCAGCTACTATATTCAATTGTGGATTCGTGATAGCCAAACGTATGATATAATCAGAGACATTTTAAAATCCTTCGAGGCTACGTCGTGTTCTGTGTGTGGGTACAACCCCAGCAATCCCCTCGCTAAACAGCCGGGCAGTGTCAGCGCAGTTCCGGTCCGTAGTTTCGTAGAAAAGGACGTTGACAGTTTTGACATACTCCGATGGTATCAATAGTACTTAGTTCTGTTGGCATTGTTCATGACCGGTAGCTCGGAAAACCCCTCACAACGCAATGTGGAAAAAATCCTTGAAACGAGAACAGCCTACTTTGTTTAACTATTGTAATTTCTTTTTAAAAAAAAGTCATTATAAATAACATAACCGTAGCAAACGTCTATGTAGCCTTCATTAATATCAACAAATATTTGCATTGAAATAGTCTCAGTTGAAATTTATAAGAAGTTAAATATTATCAATGCATGAATATTAATAGGGAAGAAAATTAGAACCGAAATGGGGGACTGATTGTCACGTGACATACGAGCTCCTTACACGTTATGAACACAGCGTGGCGCTGCCTTCGCCCCTCCTCTCATCTGAAACTCAAAACTAACTATTGTTGTTTATTCCATTGACGAAATCTTCTTTTGCATCCAAACGCTTAATATTGAGTCGAGCCAATCGCTTCGTTTGCCGGCCACCCCGCTGGCCTTTTGTAAGGAGACATATTAAAGAGACGGTTTGTAACAGCCAATACTTTATTGCTTTTGGAAACCCCCTTTTTTCTTAAATATTGGTCTCAGTGGCCCACCACGGTAGACAGCTGATACGCGTTACGTTTATCGGTTACGGCAACGTCTATTCACTGAATTCGCGGCTACGCTGAACTTACGAAAGTGTTGACGTGTTAACAAAGTTTTGCTAGGTATCTAAACTTTTCTCGGACTTGTCAAAATTTTACGCCTCTGGGAAAACTTGAAGGATTATCGAACATACCAATACATCTGTGAAAAACAACGATTCCGATCTAGGGGAAAAAGAGGAAGCGTTGACCGAGAACGTTAATGTTTCCGAGGGGTGGACGCAGTGGCAGTCGACGATGATGGACGCGGGTTACGGTCAGTGGATGTCCACTATGGGGACGGACAGGACCTGTGAGGAGACACCATCTGAAACATATCCGGAATACTGTCAGAGGGTGACTATTAAAGGTAGTTCAGTTCATAAATTAACGTTCATTATATGTGTCCAATTATTTCCAACATAGTATTAATATTGTTATTATTATTAATATTATTATAAATGTATTTATTAGACTATTAAAATGGAAATGTATTATATATTTCGGCCTACATAACAGCCAAGAGATAAATGCTTCAATATTTCTGGAATCTTTTCTTATAGTTATATTAATAAGTACTTGTATGCTGCCGAAATAATTCGTTCTCGTTTTTCTACCCGCACTATTTTGAAGGCATTTTCTTTACTTACATTGAATGTTCAGCATTTAATTCATCAAACAGATGGCTTTATTGCACACTGCTTTATCTGCATTCATGTGTGCGTATTATTATACATGTAGTGTGTTTACGCTTTTTATGTGACATATGTTAGATCAACTTCCAAGTCAACAAAGCTGATATATTAAATCGTCAGACGTATACCAAGAGACAGACATACATTTTATTTACCTCTGACCTGTGTACAACAAGGTACATCCTAGTACGACACATCTCACTATAGTACTCGAATACATTTCATAAGTTTCCAGTTACTATAAGTCTTAATAGCATTACGCTATTAAATGCGATGGTTATATCTGTATATATACATGGCATTTTACCAAATTTATTATTCCGGACATCTATACTAAATGGCATAATTGTGTAAATTGCTATACTTTATTCATGACATAATTTTAACCGCTCTATGTCGATAGCACCTGTGGTGTTTGGCAGTGGTATGGCAGTGATAATATGATAAACTGTGTGAACATATAATATCGGATAATAACATTAAGGTGTTTTCGAAATCAATTGACCGTATAAAATTACTGCCTCCCAGTGAGATTCTACATGATTATCTCATTCTACGGCCGTATTCTTGTTCCGAAATGTTCCAACACTACTCTCTAAATAATAGTGATTGGGCATTCTGAAATGCCATGAAGATAAACTGTAAACATCATTAACAATCATTCACTTTCCACTAATATTGATTTGCAAAAAGGAATTGCTCCAAGAACAATTTATTCATGGATGGAGGAAAATGAACTAATACGAAGTTTATTTTAATTTTGGTCTAATTATATGGTTGCGAATGCGCTTACAGCAGCATAAAACAGACATAAACGTGCATATACCCGTCATCGAGCAAATGTATTAATGTAATAATATTATCGCGTATGAAGAATATAACAACTTGAACTAAAGCATGATGACATCACAGAAGGAGCCTCGGTACAATAAGTACATGCATACTATGAACGCAATTTCGTTATTATTTGTTTTTGTATTGTTTTTTTTTTGTATTGGGATTTAAAGTCGCTTTCTAGAATCTTTCACTAATATCACGACTTGTCAATTTAGGGCAGGAGGAAACCCGCAACATCCGTAGCGCTGAATGTTGCAGTAAACCTCCGAAGTCCAACACTCTACCACTGCGCTACATCCCGCCCCTGCAATTTCGTTATTACAATATGTAGGTAATTTCAGGTTTTACAGAAGGTAATGTCACTGACGTCGAATTCGATGGCTAGCAAAAGCCCAAGCATCGCTGCCACACAAATATAATAGAGAAACTTGAAACTCAACCATAATACCAACGCTACCATTATTCAAATGATAATCAGAAACTTTGGAGTTTTGTGTCATCGCATTATTTCTTATTGATTATTGTTTGTATAATAGACAAGTGATAGACACTTATGGTAGATACATGTACACTCCTGGCATATTTTAATAATTGAATCATCATGATAACACCATTATTCAAATGATAATTAGAAAGCCTTTAAAAAAAATCCCGATTAAAAATCACCCGGTCATCCATATAATCATGGACACACAACTCGTATCAACATAGATTACATATATATATATATATATATATATATATATATTATGAATGGAATGTGTTTATTAGCTTTAACTATAAATGTCGGAGTGGAAACATCTGGTCTAGATAGATTTATGTATGCTGTTTGAAGTCAGTTTTGTCCATTCCTTACTGTAATAATTTATAAGATATTACTTGCCACGATATTAACTATGTCCAGCGCGTCCGGCTTATCTATGCTTACACTTTGTGTAGTATGCATTGGAGCAGTGTCGGCTAATTTGTCTTGGAACGAGGTAAAATGTTAATGCAATTACTAATACATGTATTCTAACATATAATTATCATTCTGGAGTTATCAATTTTTAGCATGTGGTGAAGAAAGACTGAGCGGAAATAGATTAAGTATAGTAACCTTTCAAATAATTAAAACGACATACATATTGTTGTAACATCATTCTTACTAGCTATTTCGCATCAATCATTTGGTTCACAGAAACTACTTATTAACGATGGGTTGACAGCTCTAGTGCCATATTAATAATATAAAGTGATTAAATTTGAAATAAAATATGGCATGTTAGCCGAACAGATTATAATGATTATGGCTTTATTGTAATATTATACAAAGTGTTTCATATTTATTTCATTATAAGAGGAATCGGTTGCAATTATTGGGCAACCAAAAAAACCACAAACAATTATATTACTTAAGTTTGGGTGATATAAATAATACGGCAGTTAAGGATTTGAATAAATTAAGAACTTGCCTTGTAATTTTCTCATTTAACTGAGTTTGGCAGCATGTAATCATCGGTATCCTATAGCTAGTCAATGAACAGTGTCAACACAAGCAATGAAAAGTGTATTCCTTTGGAAAATAGTAGCAAACAACCGCATAGCATTATCCATATCACGTCAAACACATAATACACTTGGCTATTGAACATATGGCCGATAGACCATTCGCCGAATCACTCGAGAACAGCATTAAGTCATTCAAAGTCAGATACAATGGCTCTGGTTGTGAATACAAGTGATTGTTACACATGCATTGATAACGTTTAGAATCGTTAATAATAGTGTCAAATACCAGATATGTGAATGTAATATTGCAGTATTATAGTTTCATAAAATAGTGTTATTATTTTAGTACATGTCAATGCATACGATGAGAACATTTGCAAAATGTTGTACTTTGGTAATTGGTAATTGATTGGTAATTTAAAGATCAAATGGAGAGAAGGGTGAACACCAAGACAGTTATTTGTGTCGACGTACAATTACATATTTGGACAAATACACATTATGACTTTACTTAACGATACTATAACGATTTCTTCACTTGTTCATACCACACACACGCACACACACACACACACACACACACGCACGAGCACGAGCACACACACACACACACACACACACACACTGTAGAATATAATTATGTGTATACGCTCACTATTTATTCTACTTTTATTCTCTTTATTCTAATTTATTTTATATTTATATTATTAGTGTACACTTTATCATGCATAGGCACTGAACTATTTATGCTGGAATATATTATCCATGAGTAATAACGTAATTTACTATATATATATATATATTACAGTATATATTTCAAATATGTCAACTATGCATACATCTTTTTCTAATAGAAAAAAAAGATCAAATTCATTCCATTTGTGCATAGTGTCCTATATCTATACAATACCGTGTACTACAATTAATTTTCAGATTTATCAAAACACTATTGTCGTTTGCATTCCTATGAAGAAAAGGAAGATTTGCATAGAATTTTCAATGATATAGTTATCAAACTCTTCTATGTACTATCATATGAAGAGTTTAGCGTCATTAGTATTTAATGCACATATACGCCAGTTTGAGTGTCCACCCATTCTGAAGTACTTCACAAGGACGTAACTTTGTTATTGTACCAACAGTTGAACACGCCCCAACGTTACATGGCACATATCTTCAGCCTATTATGACATCAAAGTTAATTCTTGTGGGATGATTTGTTTTCTCTATTTAACCTTCTCCCTGCTGAATTAAATACAAGTTTTATATTTCTGCACGTGATCGGGCAACTAAAGTCGGCTTCAGCAGGGAGAGGGTTAAGAACATCAATATGGCGTCGAATAGCTTCAAATAATGTGTGTACGTGTAGCATATTTAAAATCCAATTTTACGATTAGGTATGGCCAGATTAATTGTTAATAGAACTCTACAAAAATATAGTATGCTCATCCTACCGAACTAATATAAATCATCATAATAGTATTTGTGTCATGTACAATGTAAATATTACATGAAACACGAATGTAAGTATATCCATACGTCGACCATTGCACATAAAGAAACTGTTTTTATTATAAAGAAATAGCATATTATAATATGCCCGTGCTTGAATGGTAGCAACTAATGCTTATGAATATGAATAGAACGTTTTTACGTCTAAAACATAAATCGTTTTCACACAAACCATATGGTATATGTCAAGACTAGTGATGCTCGTGACAACCTATGGAATAGATATAATTTCCCGAACAATTTCCAGCCATTCATAACAGTGACACTCGTGACAACCAGTAGCTGCAGGAAATTCGAAGGTTTTCTCCTTTCAGCGAAAAAAAAAGAGAGTTTCTCACAACCTTATAACTTGTTCTTCAGATTAGGATGGCATGCACATTGTACACGAATAGCTATGGTCTGTCTGCTTTGGGCTTCTATTCTCCCCTATTTTCCCATAATCACTCTATTATCGCTCATAATTACCAGATTTAGCTGATAATACATCCTATTCAGGTAAAGGGGTTCACTCTATGCCTCTTAAGAAAGCCCCCGTTACTCTCATGCCAACTGTAGTTGTCTTCCTTGCCTTGTCGTCGCATTACAATACAATGTTTTGCTGAAAACAGTCTCCTTGCCGTTCAGATACTGATGCTGATATCTATTATTGTGTTTCCATGTTTAAATTTATGTCATTTTAAGAAACATATTATTCCGAGTTATCATTAAGTTACTATATTCATGACTATTGATGTCTTCTAATCCTCGCAATTCCGGGGGATATTGGTATAAAGATGATTTGTTTTAACGTTTTGTATTCGCCCTTCCCCTCTTTCAATCATACAACCCATACATAACCACATTATTTCAAATTATTATTATTTTATTAGTATTATGCATGAAAACATAATATATTCATGTGAGACTCGTACCATATGTTGTAACTATTGTGCATCCCTTCTCTTATCTAAGCCTGCAAACATGAAGGTACGAACTATTAATCCCTCCGAAACATTATGTTCCTCGGTTTCAGCTATGAAGCTTAGTTGACAGTCTCATAAAATGTGTTCTCACAAAGCGATATATGTGACACGGCTAAAATCCGACGATTAACTCTGTAGGGATTATACATTGTGAAAGACCCCCCTCTGTTCGCCACCAATTATTGGTTATGAAGACGAAGACCGTAGTATAAACTCCTTCCAACTAGACTATCCAAACTTTCCATAATAGCGTTTGTCAAGAAGATAGAATAGTTGAAACCTCCAATTCCCGGGCTTTTGTGGTGTGTGGTTTGTGGAGAACCATCCTACCACATCTTGGCTTCAGTTGCTAAGTCCTAATTGCATCCCAGGTTTCGAGTGAAGATCTGTTGTGACAAGACCCGGTATTGTGCGACGTAGCTGTGAGAAAAGAACTTCTGTATAAAGACGACCGCATCTCGCCAATAGCCTGTCACTTTATGAAGCTTTCTGGCATTTCTCTGAAGAGAAAGTGAGGCACAACAAGTAATTATGATTTCATATAAGTAGAAGGCAATTTTGATGAAGTGTTCTATTCACTATAATAAAGACGGAGGGAGAAGGCAACCTTGCATGACATCGTCAATTAATATGGAGAATATTAAAATCGTTGCAAATTGGTCAGTTATGGTTCGAAAGCTACTTTAGGACTGCGGTCGCAAGCATTTCAGTTCATTATATTTGTAATCGTAATTCACAATTACGTAATACCATGCTCTTCAGTAATGATGCCTGATGGGAACAAATGCACCCGCCAGACATCCTACATTCATATCCTCAATGTTGTCGATTGTGTTTAAAATAGCAAAGCATTATATTCTTGCCCTCAACATGGAAAGCACAAACCGTGTTATTTTTCAAACTAACATCAATTAATCTACGTTATAGCTTGGCTAACCTATACTATACACGTATACGTTCTTTCTTGCACCACTTAAGCAAGCTAAAAATGTGTTTAGCTCAACAAAAACCTGTTTTCGGTGATTTTATTTGCCGTGTGCGTTGACTGTTTAAGACGTGCGCGGTCACCAGCTATTTACGTTTATCGAAACACGAAATTAAACATGTTTCTCGTTTAGCGAAATAATCGTCTTTGCCGTTTACATTTGGATTTACGTTTATCGAAACATGAAACATGTTTCTTGTTTAGCTGACTAATTTTGATTGCCGTGGGCGTTAGGCTCAAAGTTACACCTCTAACAAAATACATCGTACGCATTCATGACATGCAACGTATAACTCCTGTGTTGCAGATCCTAATGGTGTAGTGAAGGAACTGGTGTTCCCCAAGGCTCTGGATTTGGACCGTCCCAAGAGAGCACGCACCACGTTCTCCTCAGAACAGCTGTATAGACTGGAGCAGGAATTCCAACGCAACCAGTATCTGGTCGGTAAAGAACGAACAGAACTCGCCAAGCACCTCAAGCTATCTGAAACACAGGTACAACGTTTACTAGATCTGCGGAGGCTATGAATTAAGGTGGCAAGACTATCTTCACATAAATCAACTGTAATCGCATCATTTGTTTCTGTTTCACACATGATGGCACAATAGTACGGTTGACTGTATTGTTACATATTCTGATATATCTAAAACAAATACATTTTTGATCTGATATGTTTTCTAATCTAGAATTACAGGTTTGTTTTTCTAATTAATTGTATCTACCCTCTGGCAATAACAAAAACATAATATTGCCTGCAAATATGATCTTGCCACATTAAACACTATACTATAGAAGAGTTATGTTTAGGCCGAAACACACTAGAGATGTAATGTAATACTTCGTAGGGGTTACCTCAATCTAAGACATATTGCCATCTGATCATGACAATCTAAAGTAATTGTATTTATGAAATGGCATATTTCAGGTGAAGGTATGGTTCCAGAATCGGAGGACGAAGTACAAACGAGACAGAGAGCGAGAAGCGGAAGTTCACGATTCCAAAGCCGAGACGGTGGCGACACAAAACATTTTGCGGTTGTTACACGCAACTCGTCATTACCCCGTGTCGCCAATACCCACACCCATCCCGCCGTCTTATCCTTACTTTCCGTCATACGTGCACCACGGTATGTCTTAGCATGGCGAAAACTGGTTAAATCCATGCATGAACAGTACGATGGTGAACTCTTGGAAGAGACTCCACGAGCATCGACTCCGTTTCCGAAGGTGGCTCAGTTTGACGTGTAAAGCTCTGGTGAATGGTAAATGGAATCCAAAGGGTCTTCCATTCAGTTTCGTGTGCTGCAACCTGATCCAATTTACACTGAATGCAAAGGTCTGTGTAGTAGTGATGAATGTCATGGATTCAGATATATCTTGCAGTTGGACCACTATTTGGTTTCTGGAATTCCGACGTCAATGTCTAACAAAGAGTATTCCATTCATTTTCGTGTGCTGTAAACAATATACTTTGATCCAATATTCATAGAATGCATAGGTGTTGAATGCCATGGATTCAGTTGGACCATGACTTGGTTTCTGGAATTCCTACGTCAATATGACCAATGGTACGTGCTGTAACCATCACTATCGCAAACCATGACACGAATCATCGAGAGTACAAACAGAGGTTTAATACTACCGGGTATATATGTACTAAACGTCGAACTGTTTATGTGATGTAGAACATGTGGATTCGTCAATCATGCCATGCGTTACTCGTCAATCATGCCTTGCGTTACTTGTCAATCATGCCATGCGTTACTTGTGAGGACATATGACGAGTGACTTTAATAGCGTTGGACTGTCTGCACACCCGCGTGTTATGACTACATGATAGATGGTGATTATCATATAAGCACAATGCATCTACAAACTGTGAAACTGAACTTGGTTTATGAAAAACAAACATAATAACAAATAAATAATTAAACAATTACATAAAAAACAATAGTACATTTTGTCCAGAAAGATATTGTCAGGGTAAAATGCGTGAATATTCTATGCTGATTATGTCGGTTTATTCAGCAAACATATTACTTTAAATTACATGTAAATACAATGTCAACAAATAAAATCAATGTATGTACATATAATTTCGTTGTATGATTTTGTTCTTGGAATGAATGGCTATGTAGCCAATGGTATGTCAGAACCAGACGTTGCTCGAAGGATTACTGCAACATTCAGCGGTATACTGATGTTTCAGGTTTCCTCATTCATTAAATTGACAAGCCGTGATATATGTCGAATAAGCTTGAAAGCGGTTTTAGTCCCCAATTAAAAAGAAAGTAATTTATTATTACAGTATTTTATGTTCTATGTGTGTCTATGCTGTTTTCTGGTTTCAGATTTAGATTCAGTTTATTTCTGAAGCCCACACCAAATGGTAGTACATGAGAAAAACATTCATTTATAGATAAATTAATAGTGATATCACTTAATGTATACATTGAACACAGACTGGACGTCATGTCAATCGTACAGAAATCAGCAGCTATGTTACCAGAGCATAACCATTGATCAAGATCTTACACTCTATGATAACCAAGGAGTACATTGTCGACGTGTACTCGTATAGCAACCTCTGGACGTGGAGTTGCTGGCACACCCACCCTCACCCTATCCCCCGAAGCACTCCACCCCACCCAGAAAATTATGGGGGTGAAATAATTTTGTCAAATCGGTCCCCACCCCCCTCCTCAATGTCACTCACACGGCCCCTGGGTCCGCCCGTCCCTCCTTCACGAGTATTCGTCCATTGACTTTACTGAGAGTACTCTAGATCACCCAGGTCTTACCAACAACCACATGCTTTGTGGAGATCTGATTCAGCTCAGTTCTTAGTTGTCTTGGCTAGAACGCTGCATGTGGGCCTTGTCTAACCATCTGCAGCAGTAAGCACAGAGTTGATTGGCCACGGTTGTAGGTACTTTAAAGTCCGCTTCTGTTTTGGACAAAACGAGAGGGGGGGGAAACCTTCGAGAAGGACCCTCGGGAAACAATGGTCGGGTCTTGGCGCAGTTACAAAGAAAATATACTTGTGGGTTGAAATATTGTTCAAGTGTTAGACTGGCGGGACTTGAGGTTCGAGGTTGTGTGATTGATGACGTATTATTATGTCAATCTTGATTGACGTGTGTAGGTTCTTTATGGTTGAGTTGAACTTTGATTCAAGTGCAAACATATCGCTATGGAATCAAAATTGCCGTGGTCTATGCATTCTATTGGCAGAATACCCGGTATGGTAATATACTGCACAGAATCTGATTAGAATAAGTATCTCCATAACGTTAAGGAACACAGTGTAAGAATTAGAGAATAACCCACGAGATACGATTGATTACGGAAAATATGTCCCGAGTGAAATTAATGTTCACAGTTCCGAG
>JAVCKX010118101.1:0-11748 GCA_034780695.1 Lepetodrilus gordensis
GATAACTAGTGAGACATGTGGAATAGGTAACTGGTTGTATAAAGTACTTGTGTAGTCAAAACAAATGCATTTATTTTGAGGTAAAACTGTGCTAGATGATCATATCAGCCAACCAACTGTGATATTATTGCCTTTAAATTAAATGTGTGTATCTATCCACCCAGAGCAATGCTATGAAATCTTACAAATCTATCATGATAATAATACCATAGAAGAACATTTACCCTGAAGGTGTATCATCAAGGCCTTGGAATATATCATCTAGGCCTTTGAGTGTATCATCTAGGCCATTGAGTATATCATCTCGGCTGAGTATTTGGGAAAGGTTAAAAATTGTGAATGTATCGCATCAAAGACTTTCCAAACTATTCAAACTATTAACAATAACTAGATCTATATTGTTTTCTCAGAGACATTTGCTTTGCTTTTCCATGAACAGAGATGATTGAGATAGGTTGCTATTCTATGTATGGTTGATTTATGGACCATTTATCTTGCAGTAGCTGAAAACTCGTTGTTTCACAAAATAAAATGTTCTGTTACTGGTAGGCTGAAAAATAAATTTATGTCATTGATTAACATGTGCTGGAGCAGGTAAATTGATATTTCAGACAGGTGAAAGTGACCCCCTAAATTTCCATATTGGACAACCAAGAAAATAAGTTAATGTCGAGCCCAGAAATGATCTAAACCTTTAGTAAAAGTCTTCATAAACCTCGCAGACATATTTCTTTGTTATTTAGTTTGGATTGTCTTTGCTTCATAATCACAACGACTCTCAAAAATATGCTACGACTCTAAAATATTTGGTGAGATTCATCATGACTCTATTTTTTTTAGGTCTAGGGAAAACCTTGCTAGAGGTCATTCACTTTCCACATGTTCCAAACAAATTAGACTTTGAAAGTTTCAGTTGAAGTTTTAATTATTCAAGACAATGCTGTCAATGGCTGAAAGTTTTGGATTGATTCATGCATGTACTGTTTATAATTTGATAACCTGTGCAAACTTCCCTGGTGTGTTACCTCGTAACCTCATACAAAAGGAAGTCTGTAATAATTCATAATTGTATAGGCTGGAGATGAATATTAAGATGAATTCAGTAGATTTTCAGGGTATAGCATTTACATTTTAGAAACTTAAAAGGCATGTTTTGGCATGTCTTCCACAAACTGTTCTGGCGTTTCTTAAGACTAATGTTCAGTTCTAGGTATTGATATTTCCCAGGTGGCCTTGATGGAATGTCAATGAAATATAATTTCCTTAGTCTAGGATAGCGTTGGCGTAATTTCCTCTCCGTGGAGTGAGAAACACAAAGCTGTGTTTTTTTAACCAAGCTGTAATTTAGCAAAATAATTATAGGAAATACTTTGTTTTCCTCTTTAATCTGCGTCAGTTGGAAAAGCAATCCTGCAATGAGCAATTTGAAAAGTTACGACAATGTTTTCAAAGCTATGATCAATAATTGAGGGTGAATTGGATGTAATTAACCATTACAAACTTAGTTAGTGACAAACTTACCAATTATGAAGAGTTTGTTTGTAATATTTTTTTATAGGCAACATACCTATGTTTGAACAAATTAGATATATGAAAATATGATTACATTGGTCTCTTTGAAAATATACATGTGTACATAATATATTTATTATTTAATTAATTTCCGCCATAATTGTTTTAATATTCTTGAAACTGATATCCAGTTGAACTAGGCTGAAGTATTAACATTTCTCTGTGATTAATCAGGATTAGTCGTCATCTACTTGTCTTCCGATCATGTTCCGAGATAATAATGTCCAGCAGGAACAATCTGAGGTCTCTATGTCACTTTCTCAAAGTGTACATCATGTAGCCTTAGTTCAGCCTCCAGTTCATCAAGATGGTAAAACAAGAGATGTAGCTGTACGGTATTGATTTCACTGTTAGAAGGTGGTCGTGTTGTTTCCTTGTAGTTCCTGTCAGTAAGTGAGACAGATGAGCCGACACCCAATAGTCTGCGAGAGAATGTCTCGTTGTTATTGTGATGGTCTTCTAGATGACTAGGCCAGAGGCGACTTTCTGCATTCTTGACCATAAAAGCAGACGTTTGCAATAAAATATGCATTTTGTAAAAACAATCTTATTGACATTACATGTTATGTGAATCTGTGAAGGTGTTGATGGCTACAATCAAGGCTTTCAGGAGTTTTATTTTCCAGAAAATTTGTCGCAAATGGGAATTGCAGGATTCCGTTGTTTTGCAATAATCATTCATGTTTGATGTCAGTCTGTGTAAGCGCATGACAGTTTGTCACATCAGGTTTCCTCCATGACGGTCATGTCATGACCTGGTTATGGTCACTTCGACTTCAAACAGCAACACATACAGAGATTGTAACTGTACTGCCATTGAATATAATTCTTACGCAGCATTCTTAAATGTCACATCCCTAATGTTTCATTCTTACATGTCCCATCCATATTGTATCATGCTTACTCTCTCAATGCTGAAGGCAACCAGATATGCCCTAAAGAGCAGTGCCTGTGCCTATTCCAGCAAGGACAGGGTTAAATGTTGAGTCCCTAATGTCTCATTATTACATGTCCCATCCATAATGTCTCATTCTTACATGTCCCATCCATAATGTCGCATTCTTACATGTCCTGTCCATAATGTCTCATTCTTACATGTCCTGTTCATAATGTCTCATTCTTACATGTCTTGTCCATAATGTCTCATTCTTACATGTCCCATCCATAATGTCTCATTCTTACATGTCCTGTCCATAATGTCTCATTCTTACATGCCACGTCCATAATTGTCTCATTCTTATGTCATGCCCATTATGTCTCATTCTTACATGTCCAATTCTTACGCAGTTACATTGTATATGCCCATAATCTTTACACGTGTCATTCTTACATATCTTTGCTCATTCACATAGCCCTTTCCATGGCTATGTGAGGAAACTTTGGTCATGTTCATTATCAGAACTGACTAGTAGTCATAGGTTTCCATCCTGACTGGTACCCAACCACAGCTGATGTACCTTTGGACCCATAGAAAATGGTTTTAATCTTCATGGTATTCTTTGTTTTTGTTGTTCAATCCTGTAGTATTTATAGTGTGTTTCAGTGATCGCAAAGTGATCTGTTTGTATTGTGGCTGGAGTGCCTGAAGAAGTGTATGTATATCAGGAAGACCATGAGTCATGAAAAGTGCAAATGAACCAAGAATGATCAAAAAACATTACGTGCTGAGGTTGAACAGAATGTTAATTTATCATTCACAATCAGCAAGGTACATTTTGAAATGATTTTATTAGCTGCTATTGGAGTGAAATAATCTTTGAAAGAGTTTTCATGTCGCAATGCAAGCCCAAAAATCAATCCTCCTTAACTTATGTGAATATATAACTGTCAGACCGGAGTTTGTTGTCATCAATCAATGGACAACATGAACATGCAATACACATGGTAATATCAAATATTGATTTATTCAATTATATAGTCAAAAGTCATTGGTCATATTTCATGTTTCATGGCAAGGATTACAAGCGATCCTAATCATGTAATGCCAAGCAGTCTTTTTTTTCTCTATGAAACACATGACCACGTTTCACTGCATAATTTACGCCTTTGATGCAACATGATCTTTGTGGAGATTTGTAAAGTTGTAGAACTGACAGCTCAGCTATCAGACTGGATGCTAGGGGCAGATTTCTTTGGGAAGAGTTTATATGTATTTTATGTCTACGGTGATAGATATGGTCTGAGGACTGGAATCATATTGGTCAATCACTATCAGAGGTATGTATCAGCGGAAATCTGTAAGGTCATGTTAAAATACTATTATGTGATTTTCTGCAAGGTGGTTGACCTCACTGGTAGTTTGCAATGAAATTCATATACTCAAACCATGCAATACATTTGTCAGAAATGCATTTACAAATATGATCAATTGATGGTTAGATCGTGATATATTTCAATACATTTTAGGTATTCTCTGAATATGTTGCAGTTAATTTTTGATAAATGGAAAGTACTTCAAACCTTCTTGATTTTAAGTTATTACTTATGAGATTTTTAGTATTCTACCCATAAATAATAAATAACCTATCAGATTTTCGTTCATGAAAGGATTAAAAAAAAACAGGGACAATGTATTCCTTGTTTAACATGTTTAACCTTGGATTTTTGGTCTAATCATGTCATGTTGGTATTATCAGCTATGTTGATTGACAAGTCTTAATGTTCTTGTTCTTTACATCAGTAGTTGTGTACACTCACAAGGGATTGCATCAGTGTTGTTGCTAGGCAACCTGTGTTGATGATGAAAAAAAAAGGTTAACAGGAATTTGAAAGATGAAACTACATTGATCAGGATTATTTCATGAAAGAAAATGTAATAATCAATGTTTGATCCAATTTCGTTACGGTTCAGAACATTATGGTTTTAAATACATGTATTGTATAATCTGTTATCATATAAATATTTTTCTCATCTTCATAATGAATAATATTTCAGTTTTTTTTTTCCCCAGTGTGTTTAAAGCCATGCAAAAACATAATGATATGTGCATATTATGACAGTTGACCTACACTTGATTCTATTGGCTGTTAGCTGAACTGGTGGTACAAATAGGATATAGCTTTTACCTCGCAGATTCAACTTTTACTGTCACATTACATCTGTCAGAACATTGAATGTGACACACTGTTCTGTTTACTATCAACTTTATGTCCCTTCTGAACATCGCAAATGGGTGAAAGATTCCCGTACCAACATTAAAATCTATACTCACTTACTGAAACATTGCAATTTTTGTGTGTGTGTAAAATTCTGTCCATTTTCCATTTAAATGTTTTATATCTACCAACATTTTCAGATCAATGCAAATCACTCACATATCACCCTATATCATTCACTGAATCCAAATAGTTTCACAATTCTTGAAACAATATTTTAACAATTTATGTAATGGAATTGCAATTTTAGCAGTTAATTTATGCATATTAGAAACATTTGACCAAAAAAAGCCAACTTCACAAAATGTCTGTCTCATGTTACAGAACAAGATCTGATAAAGGCTAAAGAAGGCGGAGCCCCTCTCGTTGATAAGACAGAAATCGACATCGACAACGATGTCCCTCAAGAATCCATCAAAAACCCGATCATCAATTCGGCGGAAATCTATGACTACCCAAAGGGGCGCCCACAGGAGAAGACGATGTTCCACGATGATGCCAAGGACGGCTACCACACCAAGGACCAGGGCAAGAAGGTGGACAAGGTCCAGGATGGTGGTGTCACAAGGAAACCTTGGAGGTCGGCAGAGGGAAAGGTTGTGGACAAGGTCAAGAATGTTAAGAAGGAATGCACGAGAGAGGAGTACGAGAAGTTTAAGCAGAGTCTGCTGGAATACCACTGTCACAAGTTCACCGAGCCCAACTGTCTGACAGAGGTCAAGGAAGGTAAGTTGTTGTATTCGCTCCAGTAGCGTTTATTAGAAGGATCAGTATATTCAGTGATGGAACTTATGGATCGCAAATGCTCGAGCATGAAAGCGTATTATAAACTTTCATGATCTCGAGGCCAGGTGTATGTGCTAAAGGCCATTGATATTTAGATACTGTTGTTCCATTTCCATTTTCATAGAGAAATGTTGTTGTATCCTGATCTTCCTAGAACTGATTGCCGATAGCTTATTGTCCATCCAGTTTATGCTTTGTACAGCTTTTCAAACAAGTGTCCAGTCTAACTAGTAATTGATGTCTTGAGTACATTGACCTCCTTGGCTTGAAGGCTATCATATCGTCTGTTGTCCTTTACAGAGCGCGAGTATCTGGCCATCCTGATGTTCAGCTTCTACGACCGTGACCTTGACTTCTACATGGAGGCTGTGGAGGCGCATGAGATGGAGCAGAAGGAACACTTTGAACGGCTGTCAGATGCCTGCGTTCTGGCGGACATGATCACGTATGCGGACACCAACCCACGCGATGGAAAGCTCTCTGTCAACGAATTCATTGCTGCTTTCAATGGTGAGTAGATCTTGGCCACTTCTAATAAGTTCTGGCATCACGTCAAATATTCTCCCCTATGATGTAAAACAAAATTCCACTAAATCTAATAAGTTTATATCATGGTCAGTCTTGTCCTTTTGTAAAAATAAATATCTGAAACTATTTCTTAATTAATTCTTGTTTCTTGCTTTTAAAGATCTTTGCAAATATGTTTTATCTCAAAATGTTTACACTGTTGTTTTTCCATGTAAATTATTAAAAGATTTTAATTGACCACTCCTCTCTCGAGATTGAATTTGGAGAATATGTTCAATAGTGTTCTGGTGTTCTGTACTCTGGTACCTGTTAGTCTTTGTTCTGAAGATCTATGCTATGGTGTTCTGGTATTTGATTATTCAGTGGTTGTCATCATTCACTGTATATTCCCTACTATACTCAATTTCCACGCATCATTTTACTAATGTCGAGTCTAATTAGCATTTTCAAATGTTGATTGTCTATTACAGACATAATTGAATTTTCACTTCAGTACTATTAATCTTAATCTCCTATTCAACTTACTTCTAAAAGCTTCCCCAATAACTTTTAACTGTCCACTTACTTTCTATTGCTTTGATGTAAATAGAGCCAGGGTTATTTT
The DNA here is from genome assembly GCA_034780695.1 of Lepetodrilus gordensis. Classification (NCBI taxonomy): domain Eukaryota; kingdom Metazoa; phylum Mollusca; class Gastropoda; order Lepetellida; family Lepetodrilidae; genus Lepetodrilus; species Lepetodrilus gordensis. The sequence continues at coordinate 6,647 of JAVCKX010118101.1, forward strand.
GTATCCATCTATTAAACGGTTTTATTATTTTAGAAAGAAAGGTATTCCTTTACTGTAGCAACTGTTTACATTTCCACTACTATTTTAGCTTCTTATTTGAGAAGTAAGTTAATTGAGATGTATGATCTCTTTGAAGTCCTATACTTTCAACTTTAAATAACACTGCTACATGGACAAGAAATGCCAATAATGGAGAAGGCAAAGAAACCATTGCTGTATACTGCCTTGTGATAGCTATGAATTTCATGGACTTTCAAGTCATTATTCAGCAACATATTCTTTAGCTTGTCCAGGAACAGTCCTGATTTAATCTAAGAAAAACATGGAATATTATTAATGGATATCAGAAATACAGTATATCTTGAAAATAAAAGAAATCCTACTAATACAATTACTCGGTATGTGTATAAGCCACCTGCCTGCTGGAATTTATGCACAGACACTACTCAGTTGCCTCAAGAATGGAAAAGGTTAATAGGATGATGTAAACTTTTGATATTGTGAAGTATTTTCTTCACCAATACATTTGTACACTGTACACAGGGTCCTCGGAAGCCAGGACTGTCCCACAGGAAGTGCAGATCATCCCGACCTTGGCTACTGTCGGCAACGGCCTTGAACTCAAATGTGGACTAGCCAATGCTGAAGCGGTCATTTGGAGACGATTCACATTGGATATTCGCGATCTGAAGAATGATGAAATCACAGTAGGTGTCTTGTTCTCAATATCACTGGTTTTGTTACAGCATCAAAATGATCAATTTTATTCGTGAAAATAAATGTTTTTATATTAATTTGCTACTGGGTTAAAATCCTGGCCCCAGAGCCTGGCATCAACGTACTCCAATGAAAATAATTTTTAAAAAAAGTGACATCATAATTATTTCCAATATATTAATATTGTGGTACAACTTTCAAGTTGCGAAATGATGCAACAAAAAATACATGGCTGAATCGGTTTCTAATTGATGTCATACTATGATATGTTACCATGGTTACTCACCAGGTGTTCGAAGATGGCTCGCTGTTCTTCTCAAAGGTCGGAGTTCACCACATGGGCAACTACAGCTGTGAGGACTCCAAGCATCCTCTGAGGAAACAGATCCACAGTCTCCGTGTTCAGAGTGAGTAGGAGACACCAGTAGGAGACACCAGTAGGAGACACCAGTAGGAGACATGATTCTCCTTTCTATTGCGATACTTAACCATTATGCGCAAATTAGCAGTGGACCGATAGCCAATGCCTTTACTATATTCACTTTGCCTAACATATAGTGCAATCTAGCAAAGGCCTATTTGGACAGAAATGCTAGAAGCAGACATAAAAGGTAGACAAACGACATGCTGAGTGCGTATAGTTGATGCTACAGAGCTATTGTTTCAAAGCTGACTTGATATTATGGATATGATAATTATTGTATTTAGTCGCAACTCTTTTTAGTTCACTTACTTTCAAGAAGGAAATATATTTTAATTATTTATCATTTACAATGTATATGTTTTAGTGTTATATAGCGAAAATGTGTAAAGCAGTTACTGGGTAATGTAGTGAAAATGTACATTATATATTATGCTATTTATACCAGTGTTAATGGCCTTTAGTTCATTACCTTGAATTTCTGCATTCCAGTGCCACCGATTGTCCACGTGACTCCTTCATCGCTAATGGTGACGACCGATTCCACGATAACCATCAAGTGTCACGCGGAGGGCGTTCCCAAGCCGACCGTCTCCTGGGAGATAAACGAACGCGCCATTCCTAAGCTTCCTGATCACTACATCAAGAAGTGTAAGATTCTGTCTTTAGTTTTACAGTTTTTTCTCTCTGAAATAAATGCCAAAGTTTTGTCTGTTGAGGTTTGACATGACTTCAGGCAGTACCGCCACCCTTTGAAGAATCACTCCGAGATGAGAGCTAGTTTTTCCTTGGTGTTAAAATTTGTATAAAACATTTCCTAGCACGGTAATTGCCACATTTTTGGCCACTTCCCCATTTTTATTGCAATTGTAGGGCAATTAAATGGAGCAAATAAATTGGCATATCAATGAAATTACACAAATACTTCAATGAAGTAGTTATATCCCGTGTTCCACTTATTGTTAATGTTTTACTATAAAATCATTTTTTTTTATTAATAGGAGACTCCCTTTCTTACATAGTACTCTAATAATAATTAGCAAGTTTCCTATCTTTTTCTCATTCCAATGTATGAAAACGTCCTGAATGGGTTATTTCCCCTGCAGACAAGAACGGGACACTGACGGTCCACCATGCCGACTACCTACGTGACACGGGTGCCTACAAGTGTGTCGCTCAGAACCAGGCGGGCCAAGCAGAGGATGTCACGTCTGTGTTCATCCAGAACCCCAACAAGACCAAACATCCTTGTAAGTGTATAGTGTAGGGCATCATGGTGCTTGCTCTATAGTATAATTATGTGTACGTACATGTAGCTGTACATTGTACAGGTTTGCCATCATCTAATATTGGGTAGTCGGTATCCTGAGAATATTGCTACAGAACGTCGTATGTGTGGATATCGAGAAGGTGATGGAATGATCCTTGGTCCTGGAATAGTGTGTAGTCATATAGGATGTGATGCCTGAATTCTTGTGGTGCTGTTGGCATCCTTGGGCTGTCACTACAAATCATCGCATATGGTGAAAGATGCCCGCTGTGATGTAAAACTCATTCACTGTCAGTACATGACAAGCTGATACTCACATGTTTATTACAACAGTATGTGCTACAAGAGGTGCAAGGATATTCTTGTGATATTCTTGAAAGTGCCTCAGAACTTCAATACTAGAGGATGCAAAGAGTTGTCTTATTATTTTCAGATTATTTTCAGATTATTTTCAGATATAAAGTAAAATTACATATCAGTATATATGTATGTACATAATTAGGTTAAAAACCAGATTATTGTGTATTTTCACAGACCAGGGGAACAGCCCAATGTACGGGTCGTTCATTGTGTTCCACCAGACGGGCTACGAGGTGTACAACCCAATCACATGCGGAACAGAGCGCGTGGTGGCGCCCGACTTTGGGAACTTCAAGTTCATCCCGGACAACGTAGACGCTCCTCTGAGACTGTGCCAGGGCTCTGCATGTCAGTGGGGTGCCGTGGTCAACGTGAAGGACTTCGTCTACATCTCTCAGCCAGACCTCAACAGGGTCGTGGTCATCGATGTCGCTCGCATGTGGAATCCCATCCAGGTATGTGTTGTATGTTGTATAGCCAGGAAAAGTCGTACTCCATTTCAAAATGGCAAGACTCAACCTTTCATTATTATTATTATTGTTATTATTATTATTATTATCATTATCATCATCATCATGTCCAGTGTGTAATCGTCATTATTTGCCATAGTCCTATTTTACTGAACAATCATAGCACTACGAGAGTTCATAGCTCCTATATTTAGCGCTGCAATCAGTCTATGGATTCCCGCAGTGACATTAAACTCCATATTCACTCACTCAGTCTATGGAACAGGATCCTGGGACCATATTCCCAAATATATTGTACAAAACAACATTATATAGGCATAGTGTAAGAAATATTAATGTTCCTGAAAATCAAATTTTCCTCCACAATGGTTTAATGATGTCATTACATACAATAACTTTGGGAACATGTGCCCTGGTAAGTAGATCAGTGCACCATCACTGACCTTCTCCACCTCACTGTGAGTATACCTGTGCTAACAACGCGACTGTTCATGCAGGTGGTATCCACGGACAAGACGCCAATGTCCCTACACTATGTCCGCCATCTGGACCAGGTGTGGGCCCTCTGCTGGAACAGCCCCACCGACTCCAGCCTCAAGACCATCGTTGTCATCCGCGACGCCAGCAAGTTCATCCAGCACCACGCTGTACACACACAGCCCGTGGGCAACAGGTTTGACATGGTGAGTGCAGACAATATAGATTTATTGTGTGTCCATGGTTAGATTTATTTGTTCTGGATGTGGCTTGGGGTCTGCAGCTCGGCTTGTTTTTGGCTGAAATGATCACAATTGTCTGTTGTCTTGTCTGGAATATGTGAACCTCAAGAAATTATAGTATAGGACCCATTACATGATGGATTCAAAATCAATCAAATAATTAACTGACAATTTAATTATTGTTATTTTTATTTTAGATAAATTAATTTATGTAAGTTAATGAATTCGATGTTTTCAATTGGTAATGTGTCTTGTTGAATTTTAAGATTATGAATGGCGTTTTTACTGTTAGTAATATGTACTAATGGATTCAAAGGTTTTCCACAGTTTTAATAAGCAGTTTTCAATGTTATGCACTACATAAATGTACGTGCCCAAGTTAAGGTTTATTTTCTATGCCAGGTCCAGGACTTGTTCTTGCCTCCGAACAATGACCTGCAGCATGCCTTCAACTATGGCTATGTCACCCACAATGAGCAACAGGGACTCTTCAAACTTGACCTCAAGACCATGAAGTATGTCAAGGCCATTGACTTCTCCAAGTTCAACTGCGTTCCCAAAACGGTTGCATTTGTTCCTATTGGTAAGTCGCCAAAATGTTTGAAGTTCAAAGAAAACAAATGAAGAAGAATCTGGGTCTTGTTTCTCGAAGCTGTCATTTCTGCTACGAGACTGAAAGGACTCTCACAGCCATCTCTAATACATGGGGATCGTGCACTTACGAGAGCGCTATGATCTCATAGTGGATATATGAAAGCTTTGGGAAACGATACCCAGGGCTACAATACAAAAAAGCTTTTTCAGTTGTATTTATTAAGTAAGAAAAACATACGCATTGTTAAGTATGCAGGGAGATATCTGTAAATGTAACTGATTTCATGATTGTATAGAGAATTTGTCTCAATGAAAGTATCAGTTTTCAGAGTGGTTTTATTAGTTTTACTTTAAACATATTTTATTCACAATAGAAAGGGATTGGGTACAAGTTATATCAACTTAGGAAAAAACCTGCTCCTGAAAATGTACATCATATACATTTCTATAACATAATATAACATGAAAGAGAATAATATGTACAAAAGGAGAAGAGAAATATGGATGAAATGAAATGGTATTTACGTATGCACATAAAGCTGTATTTATTG
>JAVCKX010118112.1:6813-22732 GCA_034780695.1 Lepetodrilus gordensis
TATGAGAGCTTCAAAAACGATACACAGGATGGTGTGTTGGTAGAGTGTTCGGTTAAAAAGTTGCAGGTCCGAGTTCAAATCCAGTCTGCAGGCCTGATATTATCTCCAGTTGAAGAACGGTTTCACATATGTGGAAGATTAGAATGCAGTTGCTGTATGCATGTAGATATCATTGGTTTATGTGCACCAACTGTGGGCCATGAATCTTGTCATAACACCAAAGCTTCCACAGATTCCATAAGAATCATTCTCCATGTGAGAACCCACAAACTACTGTCTGATATGGAAGGAATCCCTGACACAAGAAAGATAGCTATACATTATGTATACAGACATGACGCCCAAAACTTCCTTTTATCTGAAATTTCCCTCATTGCTGAAACAGTATCTGACCTGAGATGACATTATTACTCGAATTATGCAATGCAGTCATAACATTGCTGTATATCTTAACATAGCTGTGTAATCTTAACATAGCTGTATATCATGCATATCTTAACATAGCTGTATTATCTTAACATAGCTCGTCGCAAATGAGTGAAAGATTCCCGCAGCGACGTTAAACTCCATATTCACTCACTCTTAACATTGCTGTATATCATGATTGTCGCAAATGGGTGAAAGATTCTCGAAGCGATGTTAAACTCCATATTCACTCACTCACTCTTAACATAGCTGTATATCATGATTGTCGCAAATGGGTAAATGATTCCCGAAGTGACGTTAAACTCCATATTCACTCGCTCACTCACTGTCTGTATATCATGCATATCTTAACATAGCTGTATATCTTAACATAGCTGTATATCTTAAACTAGCTGTATATTATGTATATCTTAATATAGCTGTTTATCTTAACATACGTGTATATTGTAACATAGGTGTATAACTTAACATAGCTGTATATATATTAACATAGCTGTATTTAATAACACATAGCTGTATATCTTAATATAGCTGTGTCCCTTAACATAGCTATATATCTTAACTACCCTAGTCGTATATCTTAACCATAGCTGTGTATCTTAACCATAGCCCTATATCTTACACTTGCTAGAAAACAGCATATAAGGGTGAAAAATCCCCACAGCAAAGTTGAGCAATAAATCACACCCTACTCCGGCGTGAAGAAAATGTGTTTTGGGTTTGTTTCTCTACAAAGGGAACAAGAAATAGATCAGTATGCAGTATTCCATGTGGAGTTCTCCTTCTAGTTGCATCATAGACATGCTACAGTACATTGTGTTTATGAGTATCATTATTTTCATGCCAAGTTGCACCATTGGGATTGGGTGTGGATTTGGTGGGTGTGCAGGTTGGGTGTGTGTGAATTGAGTGAGGGTGTGGATTTGGTTTGGATGGGATGTGGATGAGATAGATGGAGGTGTTGGTGTGATTTGGGTGGAATGTGGATGTGGATTGGTTTGGATGTGGATGAAAATTAGGCATGAGTAGGAGTGTGGACATGTGGAAGTGTCGATTGGGTGTTGGTGGGATATGGATTGGGCCTGGACGAGTTAGGATTGGGGGTGAATTAGGGTTTGGGTAAGATGTGGATTGTGTGTTGATGGGATGCGGGTTGATAGGATGTGGGTTTGGTGTGTATTGAGCATCACCGGTGGAATGTGCATTTTTTCTTTGTTTCAGACACGTTTTCTTAACATTACATTGATATTAGGAAATATACTCAAATAAAACACTGAAATATATATCCACATGAAATATACTAAATCATATAAGGAGTTGATACTTTATTCAGTAGTCAATATTGCAATGAAACACTGACATATATATTGGCACTAAACCATATCACTAACAGATTTATACTGTAGTCAATATGTAATAAATCTACGTCAACTATTGGCCCGTCAGTCTATAACAGCTGACATGCGGTATATCAACGATCATCTGATATAGATATCTATATCCATGTTTTCTGCTATGAATTATTGAAGTCTGCTATTGCTTTGCGAGTACTTAACATTTATTCTCAGCTCTGTTTTTGTTGACTTTGCCCCCCACCCTCACCCCCTCATCCTACCGACTGCCAATGTGAAATCAACATGTGTGCAGGCCGGATTTTATACTGTGTACTAGAGCTGTTTCAAGATGGCTTTGAAATTGACATCACTGTATATTGACAGGAATGCTACTGATTGGAATTGATTATGTTGCCTTTCATGTTCTTTCTGCTTTAGTTCTTCTTATAGAATTATATTGAATATAATGTGAATTTACTATTTTCGACGATCACTTTTGCACACAACTTATTATTAGCAACTGCAATTAACTTAGTGGCGAATCTGATGTGTTATTTATAATAGTCTTTATAATGGTTAATTGTTGATTTATCGTCGAAAATGTTTCAAAAAATCTCTGGAGTGATGTAAAGTGCCAACTGACCGGGTAATTGTTGATTTAATTTCTAATAAATTTTAATAGAAACTTTTAGATTATTACAGATTGCATGGAGCATTTCCTGCACTTCTGTTATCAGCATGTAAATCAGAATATTTCAGACATATCACACATGATTTTACCACTTAAAATGCCTTCTCTGAAATTTTAGATTCCTTTGTAAGAAATTTAATCTCTTTGAAGAAATCGTATTTGAATCCATTTCCCTGCTTGGGTTTCCATACATTTATTTTATTGTTCTGCAACCAATTCTCTTGTCAGTTGCTAATCTAATTTACTCCACACTCCTACTTGAAATATTACATCTTCGACTACGATCACAGTGTGTTTGGAAGTTATTTTTTTTGGTAAATATTTCACTTTTTTTTCTTTTTCTAAAATGTTATCCAAGTAACCAGCTTTTTACACCACTTTGTGCGATTGTTTACATTAGACAGAGATGAAAATTACAGTCGTGATTGTATAAGGGATATATTTTTTTCTGTCCAGGTAATAAAACACTTAATTGATGTAAAAGTATTACCAGTACCCAGGAATTTTTCCGGAAAGGTGAATGACGACGTGTCTAAAGTACGGAATTTCCGTGTAATCTACATTATGTTTGATTCTCATGCACGACTCGAAGGCAAGTAGATAAAAGCCTTTTGCCTCTCCTCAATGAATCAATTGCAACTGAATTGCAGTCACCGGGTGAACATGGAAAGCAAATTGTCATTGAATTCGCACAACTAGGAATGTGTTAAAGAGTCGTTGCTGCTGCTCATAATAGAATTTCGGTTCCGATTGAGGTTTGTTTTCTTTCCCTGATGTCGTTGGACTTCTCGAGGAATCTTGATAGAATCATCGGCACACTTTTGTCCCCGATCAATTTCGTAAGGCAACAGGGGAGTATTAGAGATTAGGAAATGCTGCCCGACTTGTTGATGGTTTTATTTTAACCGAGGAAGCGGTTTTGGTTGCGGATTTTGATTTAATATCCAGTCTCAGTGGCCATGTCTTTGTATTTGTTGAAAAGATCAATTAAGAAAGTTGTTTTGGAACAATGAGAAATTTCCATTTTGAAAAATATTTGCTTTTGTTACAGAATCTGTGAATATAGCTTCGGTCATCCGAAAACTAAATGTTTTGTCTTCTCTCTTAGCATTCAATTTCCAATTTACGTCAAAATCTATCTGCATTGGAAGAAATATGAGACAAATCCAAAGCAATGCCATGCCAAATGGTAAAAAAAAACATTTGCGGAAAGACAGTAGGGCGATCAAATATTGCGTGTTGATTCACGATCTGGCGCTCAAGTGATTATTCAGACATTGGGAATATTTGTCCCCGTTTGAAAAACCACGCCATCGAAGCGGAATTCGCACAATTGGTCAATAGGGATATTAAAAAAGTCGCACAGGAGTTCAATATGAAGCGGGTCCGACTCAATTCTCTCGCCACATTAAAGGTTTGTGGCCACTTTCTTCCAATATTATCTGTCTGAAATAGCAGTAGAAGCTATCAGTGGCAGTTTCTCTCTGTGTTTGACTTCTTTCAATCAATGGATGAATGCAGCTCTCATCGGAAGCGCAACGCGGCACTCGGAATCGTGTGTTTACATCCAGTCTGAGAATCATCTACACTCTCCACACACAGAAATGATAACAGTCTCCGTTGGAAATCAGTTTAGTTTTGCAAACTCTTGTGCACTCTCGGCACTATCAATAGTGCACTGATGGCTGATATGATGGCACTATGATGCATTGATGGCAATCTCAAGTGCTGATGGTGTTATCATGTGCTGATGGCACTATAATATACTATCATATGTGGATGGCACTATCATGCACTGGTGGCACTATCATGTGATGGTGGCACTATAATGTACTATCATATGCAGATGGCACTATCATGCACTGGTGGCACTATCATGTGACGGTGGCACTATCATGCACTGGTGGCACTATCATGCACTGGTCACATTCAAGCGCTGATGGCACTAGCATGCACTCATGGCACTAGCATGAACTGGTGCCACTATTACGCACTGATGGCACTATCATGCACTGGTGGCACTATTATCCTTGGTGGATTAATTGTTTTTAGCTCTGTTCTATAGGACATTTCATCCACGGTGGGAAAATGGTTAAGTTTCACATTTCAAGAAATAATTATTGTTATGAAGAGTTTATGTGGTGGCCTATTTAAAGAAATGCTTTACTGGTTCTTTGTTAGTTTTCCAACATTATCTATTTGGTCAAATATCACAAGTGTGTAAATAATGTAATATTTGTCACAGAAATCAATAATGTTATTTCGCATACACAATCATTTGGCAATATTTTGGAAGTTAAAGATGGGCTTAATTTTAAAACATTGATGTTTTAAGTCAAAATATTTAAGGCTTGCCTAAGACTGACAAGCATATTAAAGGTGGCCAATCTTAAAAGAATATTTCTTTAAATATCATGATTGCTTTCTCCAGTGGAAGTGAAATTGTCGCTCTCCAAGATTGAAGATAGAATGGGACGGCAAAGTCATTTTAGTATCCAAATATGACATTGTTCAGGCCAAGTGGGAGAAAAACTAAATTCAATTTGGTGACCACGCTTGGAAGTTGATTTGGCGATAATATTGCTGCATGGGTGTGGGTATTACTGATTAGGTTTTGGTCAAGTTCTATCCCAGGATGGTTTGCAATAGTATCAGAGTACATATTACTTTGTGAGCTAGCACAGTGGGTAGTGTCATCCACATTGACAGCCAATACTGAAAGGTTCTGAGTTCTATTCCTGTTTAGGTGCCAGGTATATTTCCTGCAATGTGAAAGACTGGTTCAATTGGCACTGTGACAGCCAATAATTACTAGTATAGTGTATAGTATAGTGTATAGTATAGTGTATAGTATAGTGTATAGTGTATTTGTGACGATAAAGCAATTAATTATGTTACTATATGTGTGTTAAAAACGAAGAAGTTTAAAAGAGAATAATGTTGTAGACAAACTAGCCAATATATTGCATATGATGTGTAAAAAGCTATTATGAATGGTTAAAAAGATGACTTGAAGACAGAATACTGAATTTGAATAAATATTATGAATACAATAGTTGAAATGATGAGATATTAAAATTTGTGATAGAGAGAGAGGGGATAGGAGAGAGAAAAAAGAGAGATATTCTGCATATGTATACACTTGAGCAAGCATGTGGTGTGTGTGTGTAGGTGTGCATGCATATTTCATTACTATTCATCAGTGCATAACTTGCTATTTTTTAATGTACACACATTGTAAAACATGTCTATGTTAGATGACAGCTGTGACCACCTGGATACTGTAGATATGTTTCCTATAGATATGTGTGCTATAGATATGTGTGCTATAGATATGTTTCCTGTAGATATGTGTGCTATGAAGTGAAATAGGATGGCGGATGTGGAATACCATTCAATAGAAAGTGCGATATTTGACCGATAACATTATTTCTAGCAGTAGGTAAAAGTGCATCGATTCACATTGTCGTTGGCACTCGTTAAGAATAGGTGGACCCATGTATTTATGTTAGTTGATGTCTTCTTCATTGTAGATAATAATACCATAATCTATTTATATAGCACAGAGTTCAAGCTCACAGGCACTAAAACATTATCCCTGTAGAACAGCAGCATCTGCAAAATAATTGAGATGCAACATATGTATGCGTATTGTTTTAGAGTTATCTCCCTTGATTCATCAGTATCAGCTTGGGCTTATGAGTCTTACTATATCATGTTGTTGCAGGCTCTACTCTCGCCATAAACAAAACATTCTGGCTCCAATGTTATATCAATTTTCTGATTATGATTTCATGCTCAACTCAATGTTCATACATTGCCATGCAAAGATTTTTCATCGAGCTTGACATCAATACTCACAAAAGGTTCGTAACCTTGGGGCCTCATCTTACTCAAAGTCAAATGGTGTAGAGTAAATACTTAACACTCCCTTACTCAATATTGATGGCATGGGTGTGATTCCTAGCTACTTAAACAGTGTACCATACGCATAGTACAGTAGAGATGTCGTGGACAATTAAACCTTTGAGCTGTCAAACGGAATAGTTAGTGTTAAATCCTTTCTCATTTATTGATTTGACCCTAGTGCAATAATTAAGCATTTAACACAATGATCTCTGATTATAGTCAATCAGATAACATCTAAGAGAAATTTACATGAAAGGCTTTGCAGGTTCAAGTTAATTGTTTTCTTGCATTGAACAGTACCGGCATGTCTAAGGTGTAGGTACATGTAGATAACTTTCAATGAATATTTTGATTTTATTGTTTATTATGTTGTTGGAGTTTGTTAATTTGTTAATGATTCGATTGTCATTCAAGTGAGATAGGTAAATTCAGATTTATGATATACTAAATGCCTCATGGACTCGTTCTAAGATCTTGTGTCAGATTCATGTTATGATGTGACATCTTAAGATTCTATTTATTATATATTTATCTCACAATTTTGTTACGATATAGGCTATGGTTTTTGTGAGAATTCCATGGCATTAATTGTTATCCAAACCTGATGATTTATTATTTTTAAATGATTGCAATCTTGACACATTTCATCGCTTATTACCTTAGTCAATTATGGCGATTTCCTACCAAAGCTGTTGAAATTGCACTATGCGTATCCATATCGTGGTTAAACATTGACTTATTGCTTTAGCTGTGTTTTGATTGACAACTTCATCATGGACCCATTTCATCTAGAGACAAGCGATATACGTGGGCCCAGGGATTGTCAATTTCAATTATGGATTTCATTCCACCAGGCAAGTTACATGAATCTGTTTCAATATCAGTGAATTATGTTATATTGGGAGATATTCTTCTCTTGATAGAACGCAGATACCTTAGTTAGAAAGAAAAATTGAATTTTCAACTAAAAGTTACCCTGCAAATCATGGAACAGACAAATAGTCTTCATGTTGCACTTTGGCATATTTGCAGAAATTTTGTTGCCATGGGAAATGTGTTTGCTTAACTACGACCTTTTACGTGACTATGTCACAGCTACAGAATGGATTCTAGTTCCAGATTGTGGCGTGCTTGGTTTTCAAGTCATTTGTTTTACAGGATTTTCTCTGTCTTAGAACATTCAGAAGTAATTAATTACTTTGTCTGTGTGCAAGATATTTTTATAAATTGAATTTGTCATCAGTTTGGAAATTGTTTCATGGTAAAGATATTTCTTGTTTGAGGTACAATGTGAAAACAGTAAAACCAGAGTTAAGACATGATTGAAAAATAATAATAATAACTTTTTTTCAAAGATGGCAGAATAGTGTATTTGTTTATGTTATTTAATAGTTTACCGTCATTTTATTGTTGTTCGCTTAGATGTTTGCGTTCGGTGTTCAATTCAAATTTAGACGGTATCAATTTACGATTGATACCCTCTGATTTCCAAACAGTAGATCTTTATTCCCATTCTAACATGACCACAAACACATCGGAATATATTTGTCTCTGTGTGTATATTTCTATCCTTATTTCTATACTTATTTCTATATAATATGAACATTAGCCTGACAATGGAATACATGTCCAAAGCTATTTCGGAGAAATGTCATTTCCGCGAAGGTGAAATTGCCATTCAATTACCTCCCTTTTCATAAACTAAGTACGTCGGACTTCCCTTAGCTTCTGACTGAAAGCCTTAGGCTCGGATTTGTCACAATCCGGATTCAGGCCTGGATCCAAGTTTTGAATGAATCAACATCCACCTATACCAGACAGGAAGCTAGACCACTGCGATCCGTCACGATCCACTGCGATCCGTCGCAATCTGCCCAAACCATTAGGACACGAGCCCCTGCAGAAATGAAAAGAATGGATGCAATTTGGCATCATTACAATTCTGGATGGCAGAATATCAAATCAGGAGAAATCACTGATTTCTAGAGAAAGGGGATTTTTATTGATCACCCAGATAGCGTATGATTTAGTCAGGTTTGCCCCGAGCAGTGGATTTAGATACCTTTGCATTTGGGACGACAAAAGTAGAATTGTCAAGAAATTAGCTAGACTCTACACCCCTGTAGGCATGCAAAGGTGCATTTATAAAGTCAATATTTTTTTTAAAAAGGAAAATTTCGCTTTTGTAAAAACCCGAATTTTTTTTTATGGATTTGACTTGAATTTTCTTCTTTCCTGCTTAGATCCCTTGGGCAAGGCATTTACCATCACTTGTGCTGCAGTGACATCAGAAATTATTCTGATGGAGGTTAAAAACTAAGCTCAACTAAACATATAAAATTTGATTTTGAATAATTTTATGAATAAATACAGATGTATGCTTAGCCTAAAATCTTGATGGACATGAGGGGTCATGAAGAACAGCCGTGTTCATCTACGAGACAATTTGCCCAGTTGTGCATGACCTAACAAGTCAAGACGTCGTGCACACATTGGAACAATTTGTTGTTTTCTGATCAATTCTCATACGAGTGAGACATAAATTTGATTTTGAATTTTTGCACATTTACACAATGCTAACAAATTGCAATTGAATATTGATTGAATTCCTTCAGTTGCTATAGAAACTGTCACATTTTCAAAGACTTTGAATTAGTTGGAAAAGCAAATTGGCAAAATTCATTCAAGATTGGTCTGGAATTGGTGACAGCTCGACCTTCTGTAAAATTTGACTTTTCTTTTCGCAATTACATATCCTTAGGAGCTTATCACGTCGATACGTCCCACATTCTTTCTTCCCTAATACCTTTTTTTCTTTCTGTCTCCCTGCTAGATTAGGGCACTGCTCTTTAGGGCATCTCCGGTTGCCTTCAGCTTGGAGAGAGTTAACCCTCCATGTTGGAGCAATTGGAGATGCCCTAAAGAGAAATAACTTTGCCTAATCCAGCAGGGAAAGGGTGAACTCATATTTGAATGTTTTTTTTCCCCTCTTATCTCCAATACATGGTGGGCATTTTAGCATTCTCCATGTGTTGGTGCACAGATGATTTGCGATTATTTGCAGAGAAATGTACTGTTGATTCAACCACCTTCATAGCTGACATCATATGACATTAAATAAAATAAAATTAAATGCTAGTTTCAACTATCCTGTGAAGACGCAGAATAAAACTATATTAGAATATCTTGAGAATTTTTTGAGAGAATATAAAATGGTTCTAGCTTCATGAGTCACTTTCTGTAACATATTCTGATATCCACACAGGTAAAGATTGGTTGCAACAGATTAGATAACTGTATCGAGTTAAATTTTGGTAATTCAGTACATGTTCCCCTAGGAACTCCATCAATCTGGAAAACACATCCTGTCCTGTCAATCACGGGAATCTTTAACCGCCCATATTTATCCATTCCCCCGAAGACATCTTTAAACTGCAATCAGCAGATCCTAATGATCGGGACATTTCGGGACATTTCGGGACTTCATTCAGAAACTAATGAACGCAAGAAGGTAGCATTTTACCGTAATCAGTTTGTCAGGTCTCGATGGAAATTGAACCTTGTTATTGGCGATCTGATCGTAATGAACGCGAGCGTTCGTTAGGGAGTCGTAGGTTTCGTCTGGCGGTCGATCTCAACGTGCCCGCTTCATCCTCACCCATCATTAGCGGTACCTGAAACCGACAAAGTTTGATCGTGCATTGGCAGCGTCAAATTTGAAATCAATCGGAGAAATGTCGATGCACGTTTCCTGTGTGCAATTACGGGTGATCTCATGATTGAAGGAGGAAATTCAACAAGAACGTCCAATGGAAAAATGTCACTCCAAGTGTGGACTTTTCCCCCCAAGCTTTGGATAATATTTGCTGAAAGTTTTTGGTGTTTAATAAGGAATAATTTGCATATGTTCTCATCTGAAAATAAACCTTTCAGTGTTTTATATAGTAAATTTATCAATCTGCTGATCATTGATTTCAGAAGTGACGCCCCCAAAGTTTTATATTATAATTAAATATATGCAGACATTGCAGAGTCAGTTAAACAAATGCTGAATAATTAGTTGATTGATTGTTCAGAAAAAGTGTAATATGACATGGATTGAATCGTAACTCTCCAGAATCAGAATCATATTTGAGGCACAATTCCCGTGACTCCATTTTATAATAGATTAGTTTGACGATCCATTCCGATCAAAGACAAACACGTGAAATGTTCAGAATAATTCTTGGATTGCATTCACCACAACGATAACACTGAACAGTTTACATTATAAGCCACTTTCATCAAGACCTGTTGTCACGCCAATTTCGCTGACTACAAATCCATATATGGAAGTTGATCCCATGATGAACAAAGTTTGTCGTTAACTATCACTATTATTGACAGCTATGAGATGTAAATACTTGTATTATATTTTTTTTCCAGCCTATCTTTGATTTTCACCAATTTCTCTAACTTAATGTCTCTTTGTTTAAACAGGCGACTATGGAACTTCATTAGCCGCGTACTTGTCGACCCAAACCTCGCCTATTTCACGGAATCAATATCGCCAATCATCGTCGTCTTTGGCTGCTGTGCTGTTTGCTCATCTCTTCATCCTAGTTGGTAAGCATTGTCTACCTTTCAATTGGAACAAGGCAGTCATATGTTGGAAAGTTTGTTTTGTCAGAAACACTAGACGGCCGATTGTGTGATTTTCTCGTCTTCAGAGGGATATCTATGTGAATCTCGTCAAAAGTAAGTGTCTTGATTTGATAGTTCACATGTTTGAGTCAATAGCTTCGTACTTTACCAAGGTGTTGAGATGAAAGTTTTAAATGGTATTTATGTTTCATTATGAATATTTTCTAAATATTTAAATTTTGGTATTAAAATTTGCACATTTCTCATTTGGGATTTCTTTTTGGTGAATCTTTTTCAATTAGCATTGGTAAAAGAAAAACAATCTGTAGGTCTTTTAAATCTATCTCATTCTGGAATTTTATTATTGATGATTATTGCAATATGGATTGAATTTTTTTTCTTGATATTTTAAATATATATTTGGAGCAATTTGGAGGCGTCGAAGTGACATATGAATTTTAAGAAACTATACTTCACTGTAGTTGAAGCCAATAGATGGATACCATGAATCTTTCGTTCTGTTAGAAACACAATTAATGGTAAAAGATGTTGTAGAAATTTTGATTGTTGTAGAAATTTTGATTGAAGGGGAAAATGTTTGGGGAAAAAGATAGAAAATTGTTCGGATGGAAAGTGGAAGGATATATGAAGAAAAAAAACTACAGGGATAGGGAGATATATTGAAAATGGAGGGATAAAGTACAGGAAAATAGGACATAAAAATCATAGAGGGATAGGATTAGGAAGCAACAGTGGCATTTTAGAAATTAGCATAGCTCTCATTCTGAATTGAGGGAGTGAGAGGAAGATATAGAGAGAAAGTGGAGGAATAGAGGGAGATATAAAAGAGATGGAGGAATAGGGGGAGATATAGAGGGAGAAGATGGAGGAATAGGGGGAGATATAGAGGGAGAAGATGGAGGAGATATAAAAGAGATGGAGGAATATGGGGAGATATAAAAGAGATGGAGGAATATGGAGAGATATAGAGGGAGAAGATGGAGGAATAGAAGGAGATATAAAAGAGATGGAAGGAATAGAGGGAGATATAAAAGAGATGGAGGAATAGGGGGATATAAAAGAGATGGAGGAATACGGAGAGACAGTGAAGGTTGTGGAATAGTGAGAGAATCAAAGTTGTTTGATAGGAAGAGGAAGATAGTGAAGATGGTGGAAGTTGGGAAGAAATAATTGTGAAGGATAGGGAGATATTGGGAGATTGATGATGAAAAGAAAGAAGAGAAATGTTCAGGACAAACCCAACTTGGGAATTGGCGAAAGTGAAGAAATATAATTACGTGAAAATTAAGAAATAGGAGATATAATGATGTGGGGTTGGTGAAAGGTGGAATGATTGTGGGTAGGGTGGTTGTGGGTGTGGGTGGTGGGGAGTTTCCGATCACATGCATGGCAATGAAATGAGACATGTAACTTCATTGGCAGATTTTCATTTCAACCATCCAATATTGAGACTTCAAACATTAATATATTCCATTTCATTGACGCAAAACGTTAATTAAGCCGTGCTGATCAATATGGACCTGCTGTTTGCATGAGGTCGACCGTCCATAGGTATTTACATACGGCATAATGCAGTGTGCCAGTAGACAATCATGCCCAGAAGTGAATGATTGTGTCGCGGATGAATTCTGTATCGCGTGTGTAGGGAGTTATCAAACCAGCATTTGTTGTCCCGCAATTGGATCCGTGTGTGTGTGCATTACCTTCCTCCATCAACACATATTGCCTAAATGACACATTAGACAAGTAAATTCACATCGGCAGCCATATTGATCTGACACAAGTGGATAATGGAAGGCACCTAACGTTAAACCATTACGATTCTTGATCGCGCATTCAATGGCAGTATTAACGTGACATTTACAAGCAAAGACGCATTTATTTTATAATCTGCGTTAAGCAACAGGAAGCTTTTAGTCTATGGCAACAAAATGTATTCCCGCTCCCTGACCTGTTTGGGGAGAGGATTTTTTAGTTAATTGACCGTTTCATAAAAGCTCAGGGATAAAATCGAGTGGCGTAAGCCATCAACGCTTCGGGGATGAAATCAGGTGCTGATAGAAGTCGTCTCATGGAAGGTCGTCACTGTAGATTAAAGAACAAACATTTCTTAGGTCTTTGTCTTAATTAGTTATTCCCTAGGGACATTTTTCAATAATGATGACATTCTTTTTGAACTTTTTTTCTTTCTTTTCTGGTCATCAACTTCCAATACTATGGTCTTTGTAATGTGAGTACCGTAGAATCTTAAATTTGTTCGTATCAGAGGTCAGGATGTTGCTCATATCTAAACACTGTTATGCACGTTTATTGTCAGTTCTGTTAGTGGAGGTTATGTCTTTTTATGTCAACTGTACAATAAGTAAGAACCGTTTGACTGAAGTGTAGGTACTTTTTTTTTTTAAATGGGGTCCACGTTAGACCCCGCGTTGTATCCAAATCCGCGGTGCATCAAAGGGCGTTATATCGAGGGAGCACTGTACTGACAAATGATCCAGGGGCTATATTTACCAAAGGTACTTAAGTTAAACCCTTTCGTGAATACGGACCCAAGTTAAACCCTTTCGTGAATACGGACCCAGGATCTTACTCTTATTTGGAATTGAAATGAGCATAATGGGAAGATTGATCATTGTACCATATCTATGTATAGGGTGGCAAAATATTACAACTTTAACATTGTGTTATGCTTTTGATATGGATTGGTTTATGATTTACTGACTGACGTCTTCAGATCGAGACAATATGGCGAAGAATTTGCTATTTAGGGAAATCTATGAATGTCTTATTTTGTTTATCACCATGTCCGTTATTATCTGGATCAATTTGAAGACAGTAGTATTTTTTAGCTATGTGCAATATGTTCACATAGAATGTGTTATGAGGGAATTAGGTATTGCAAATTTTATGTTGTGAAAAAAGTTATATTTTCATCTACCTTCATTTTAAATGAATAATTCACCATTGAAACTAGTTATTACCTGATAATGTTCTACCTGTGTGCAAAAGTAAATATCAACTTTATATGGTGCCTTTTCCATGCAAAGGTGGCTTATTAATTGAAAGAAATATACAGGTTATGACTAATTATTCATATTACTTTGATTGAATTAATGTTTTATGTTGCGGCTGGATTATTTCACCCATAGGCGGAACTCGTATTACTATTGAGTTGGATAGTGCCATGCTTGTAAATTCACTGGCCATGTTCCTAAAAGTAATAGCTTTAGATCTCTGGCAAGCCAATTATTTTAATACAAATTAAAAACACAGTTGTGTTTGTAATTAATTCATGTCAAAGACTATTTCCCTTAAAACTGGGTAATGCATTGAGGCAAAGCTATTTTTTTCAGTCTACTGTGGCAATGCTTTCGTTCTGAGTTTAATGAATCCTGTCACTATTGTTTTCTCTGGCAATGTCAACAAAGATAATCGTCTACAATAATGTAATCAGAAATGTACCGTCAACACTGCAGTAGAAATGCGTTTAACTGTGAATAGCAGCTTCGCTTATTGCAGTGCTGTAGTTTGCGGCAACGTTTAGATAGACGGCCAAAACTCATTAGCGACATCACGTGGTTACCAAAGAAGACAATAGCAGATCGATCAATGGTTATCTTTGTGTTTTTGTGATTTGAATACAATTGCTCACAGTTAGGGTCAACTCTGCAAACAAGAATAGATTTCTTAATACTTATTGTAACTGCTGAACTTTGCGTGATGTTAACTGAAGGAAAGGTATTTTTAGGGTGAACAAATGCATTTGGTTAGAAATAAATGCCATTTTACAAATTGGTATATAACGAAGAATGCCATGCTTTTAGTACAAATAGAAAGACTGACACATGTCCATCAACTGTAATAATATCAACAGACAATTGTGTAAATATAATTGTTTAAGCTGCATTTATTGTATTTTGACATTAATATTGGATTCAAATGAAACTTTTAACATTGTTTTCCTGACATTTGTATCTAAAAAAAAAATGTATGTCTTGTACATGAATTATTTTTGATGGAACAGGTCATTTTGGTCATGTTAGCATTCTGCTAGAAACATTCTGTATCTATGACATATGCAGTAGTCTTTTAAGTTGTAATGTGCATGGTAAACAAAAGTTAAAATAAAAAGTAAAATAAAAAATAAAAACTTAATGAATTAATTATTGAATGAATAAATAAACAAATTAATGAATTATTGAATAAATAAATACATAAATAAATGAATAAATAAATAAATAAATAAATACATAATACATAATACATAATTAAATAGAAATTTCCAAAACAATAAATAAATACAAATTAAATTAAAATAAATGAATAAATATTTTAAAAGTATAAATAATAAATTAATTAATATTAATAAATCAATATAGTAAAATAATATATATATATATATACAGTATATATATAACTTCTCGTTGAATGAAATCTAATCAAGTACATAGAGACTCGACTGTTAATTGATCTATACTCTATGAAGTTTACCTCAAGCAGTGACTTCAAGCAGCGACTTCACAGACTGCCGATTTTGTATACATGTATACACGCAAATCAAAGAGCCACCAAACAGTTTCTTCTGTTTGGTACAAACCCAGATCTCCATTACCCACCAGCTTGTCACAATTCAGCTGCCTGGCGCCGACCGTTTTCCCCCTAATTCCATTTCCTTCATTGCGATTGATCAAAGGCACAATATCCCTAAAATTGAAAAGTATAGATTTTGTCATCCTTTGAGCCTTTGGTGGCATGTTTTTTTCTGCCCAAATGTGTGATAAAGATTTTCTGGGTATTTTGGTAAATCTGCGGTTCGATGACAGTGATGAGAAGCCACATAGGAAGCCAGGAAGCCATGGAGCTGTTGCTGACCAAAGACAAGGGAGAAAATGACTTACAATGATCTGAACAAGAA
>JAVCKX010118113.1:0-11748 GCA_034780695.1 Lepetodrilus gordensis
ATTTAATTATATATTTTGTATTTTATTTCGAGCTGGTTTCGCTTTTATCAAATCTAATGATATTTTCGGTCAATAGATATGTTTAAAATAATACCACTTTTCTTTAGTGAAACGAAGCAATTATTATGTATTTATTACAATAAATGTATATAGGCCTACTTGTTTTGGTAAGGCTCATCGTATATAGTAGGTCTATATCCCGTTGTTACACATGAAAACCAATATAATGCATGTTACCATTCCAAATGCAATATTCGCTCTATGATGACATAATAGCCTACTTCGGGTGGTTTCTCGAGGATCCTGAGCGAAGTCGCGAAAGCAATGCTAGATTGAGGTCACGAACGTGCTATATAGGACGGCCCACGAAGGACAAAAGCATGTCTAGCAACAACTAGACATGCGCAATGACACTTCCGGTCTAAACTAGCGTAATCGCCCGAAGTAGGCCTATAGTAACAATGTACAACTCGAGAGCTTGGCCAACATACTTGCAAGAAACATCCTTTCCTGCTGGGTTGTAATATTGATCGTGTTGGTCTGGGGGAGATCAAGGCTTATACTAAGTTGGGATTGCTTGGTTGCCTTCATCCCGTTGACCTTTAGAACAATAGAACATATTCCCCTAAGAAACGAATCTCCAAATCTTGTACTTCAGAGGTGTCAGTCACTTCGGTACTGGGTCTGGCGGTTCGGCGTATTCGTTGATGTCAGTGTGTCAATAGTGTGACAAGACAGACAGTAACTTGTATGATTCTTTAGAAGTTACAGACAAGTTGTATGGCAGATTTTTAGACACCAACTGTTTCTATAAATAGATACTACTTGTAGTTGTAGTAGTAGTAGTAGTAGTAGTAGTAGTAGTAGTAGTAGTAGTAGTAGTAGTAGTAGTAGTAGTACACATATTATTATATAATTTAGTATTTATGCCATTATTATTATTATTAATATTAATATTATTATTATTATTATTGTTATTATTATTATTATTCCATTAATCCAACTATCATTTCGGAATTAATTCAATTAATACTACATGTAAATTATTGAATATTAACGTCAATAGCTGCGCGATAAATTATACCAACACACATTTTAGCCTTCATGTAATTTATGATATATAATTAATAATCAGTTTTAATCTAAAATATGTATTGGGTAAAAGTAAAACCTCTTAGAAATGTGCATCTATACTTTAACTTTGGACTGTCACAAATTATGTCTTCTTCTTCATCATTATCTTCTTCTTTTCCTCCTCATCCTTTTTCTTCTTCTTTTAAATCGCCTTCTAGATCTTCTTCTTATTCTAAATATTCCTCTAAATCTTCTCTTCTTCCTCGTCTTCTGTATATATAGTATATTATAGACTTGACACATGTACAGTGTTAATATGTGTTTATTGTTTTCTCGAAGTTGTTTTATGTAGCGACAGGACTCAGTACATTTACGGAATGGACAGACCAACTGTTTCCAGTAATTGATTCAACCTGCTAGTCTGAAGAGCCATAGCAAAATAGAACACAATAATTAAATAACATGTTATGGCAATACCCACCGCAATCCGTGAACAGTCCTCGAATTCCGAACCAACACACCAGAACAATGAAAACATCGCCGTGTTTTCACTGAAAATACCCCCCTGGCCGTGGCTTCTTCAACATCAATAACCTCCTCATAACACTCATTCAGTCGTAGCCCAAATCAAACATATAATTACCCCACTTGTTCTACAATTCTAGTGGAGAAAAAAATACAATTTAAATGCGCCACGGTTTCCTAAAGTATTATTTCCTCTGAAGCCATGATCTCACATTGATTACGGTCAGTGGTTTCCAATACTGCATTGACATTAATGAGCTGTATTATCCTAGGACCCGACTTAATTACGCTTGTCCGTCTCGCTGGTCATCACGTTGGCCGAAACACTGACCATTGGCTGGAAATGCAATTAGTCAGGTACGAAGGATCATGCCAGCTGACCACTCGACTTATCCGAGGTCCGAGTTTGACCAGTGGTCAGATATCAGAACGGACATGTGCTCATCCCAGTGTAAACATGGTGGACAGAATGGCGGACTGATAATGGAACATGGGGCGAAATAAGGCTTGTGATGGACGCGTACAATGAGATAAGATAAGATAGAACACGGCAGCTGTCTTGGGTGAAAGTTTGAAGACAGTACGGATGTAACTTGTCTGTTTTAAGTAGGATACATGCATGTTAATGTCAGGCCACTGAGTATTTCAGCAAGCAAGATGTTAACTTGTAATCGTTGAAAGTCATTACTCACAATGCCATCAACAGAGATTGATATTGCGATTGTTACTTGTTGCTATTAGACTTATTTTCGATGTTATTGCATTACGTGGCAATATATGCTCATGTCCAATGTTCTATGCTGACCGCACACTAGCGATTTTCGTCGACGATCTACCTGACTATCTAGCATGTTTTGTTATTTGGAGCACCGCACACCAGGCGATCGAAATCCGACGCAAATCGACGACTGATTTCGCTAGTGTGCGGCCAGTATTATACTGGTTTCTGGGTCTTGACATAACAAAGTGAAATTGTTTCATACAATCTATAGCAATTCTTGACATTTCGATAATAGTTATACTGCTCAAAATGTCATAATGATTTTTAACTATATTTTACGTGAATTGGTATAAACACTCGTATTAGGAGTTAATATGCCGATCATGATTTATTATACTTTCAAGTGGGCATATATCTTCAGATTTGTCTTATATATATTTATCTTGATCAATTATATTTTTAATTAACACAGTACATACATATATTGGTATAAGTATATTCAGCAATACCAGAGCAAGGGTATGTTACCGGTTTACCTACATATAGGCTCGGCATCTTCTCTTTACAATTCTTTGCGTGTAATTGATAAATTCACACTCACTTGAACCGAAGACGATGTCAATATATCGTATTTCGTCTGAAATAAACTTACAGTAATGTCCTTAACGTCAGTTATTTCTCTATCGGATCGAGTTACTCATATCAAGATAACCTCATTAAGCCACTACTATGCTTAATTAAGCTTGTCTAAACTAGTCATTACCAAAGGAAGGTCAAATATGGATAACCTTCAGCATCCGTATAAAACAACAAGGCATTACCGTCTTGAGGACGCCTATTCTGATTGGCTGTATCATCGCGCCAATCTACGTGTTCGCGCGCCATATCTACTTCCGGTAATGTTCCAACTACCGAGAGCGACCTCTGGCGTTAGTCTATTACGGACGAGATCGAGGAGTGCGTTAATAATTGATAGTTCGTTTTCATGTTTAACTTGTTTGCGTCTTGTCGAGTTTGACAAATACCAGTAAAATGATTTAGCTGACCGAAATAGAACATTTTATGATTCATCATCGTTTCTTTTTTTCTAGATAATGGAAAGGAAATTGAGCGAGATAATTAAGTCATTATACTTTTTGAACAACTGTATGAACGTTCTTTATAGAAAATGTAAAGAGGCAGAATTGATGAGCTCTGGAATTCAAATTCTAGATACGTAATTTGTTTTTATTGCAATTTTTAACCATGAACACCCTAATAATTATTCCCGCTTAACGGATCAGTTGGAACATACAATATAGACACATGGTATTCTTACTACTGATGTTCAGTAGCAATCGTTAGCGCAGGGTCGATTGGGAACCAGTTTAATGCCTAACAGGTCCTGGTACTATAGTTGTCTGGGCTTATCCGAGAAACAACGTTACCGTCGTAATTATCAAAGCACTAAACTTTGTTCTCAGTAGTCATGACATGCATAGTTCAAGACATGCATAGTTATATTGGCAAGTCTGGATCTCAATCTCATAGTAATAGGTAAGTCTTCTCAATGTGTCCTTTCATATGTATAATCATTTAGTACTAAAAATCATTATTAAAAAAAAGAAAATCTATTAAAGTTCACCATATGAATCTGTTTATCTACAAGCCACTACACATTACCAAATATATATGTCATCCTTGATCTGTCAGTATCAGCCGGTGTTCGCAGGTTATCTGCAACATTCAGCGCTACGGATGTTGCGGGTTTCCTCCTGCTTTAAACTGACAAGTCGTGATATTAGTGAACGAATCTAGAAAGCGACTCCAAACCGTAATTTAAAAAAATACAAAATAATTTACCAATGCAATGTATAGGCCCTCGTATTCGGATGCGTTGATGATAAATGTCGCTGTACACGTACATACTGAATCTAAAAAATAAAAACCCAGTTTAAACGGCTTAAACAAATCCCCAGCTCTACAATAACCGACTTTCCGTCTCAATGAAGATATTGCATGTGCATCGCCGTATAAACAATGATCGAGTCCAGCTTGCTCGCTATATTACCAGCGGCGCTCATAATCGATAATGTGTTCCAAATATCTTGAAATGATTGGATTTTCTTGCACTCGGTAAGCCTTGGGGAGAAATTTGTTTTAAACACTTGTAACTCTTCTAATGTTGTCCGTGCCGTCGTGATGACGGAACATGCTTTACTGGCGAAAAACAGTTGGCGTTTTGAAAAATCTAATTATCCTACGGGTCTTCTGAAATTGTATATGTTTTTTTAACTTTGAATTAACCAAAATAAAAACGGACGAAATTTCTAGGACGCCGTGACTCACAAAGACAGAAGTTTTAAAGTTGTTGTTATTAATCATCATAGTGAGGCAGCTGATGTGGATTTTACTTGAAAGTGTCCAGGCAGCACAGAAACGACAAAAGTGTTTAACTTTTCCAAAAATGTAACTCGAAGGACAATTTCAAAGTACGCTTTCACTTAATTTTAAAGTTTCTTGTACCGGAAACCGATCTTGGAAAACTACCTTTCCGGTTTATTTCGATCGGAATCGAATCTTCCTAGACACTCTAGTATATATGCTAAAACGCCAGTATAGATAATCTTTGCTATTTAAAACAATGTTTTCCCCTAAGTAATAGTGGCGGTCTATGCCCTTTAATCTAAGGAGGCTAGCAACACTTTAGAAAATGACTCAACGACACTAAATCCGTTCCAATATAGTAATAAGAGTAACAGGACCATCACATTGTTAGCTTCATGAGGTAATTCAGATATTGCAGTGGAGTTATATTTCCAAAGATTACTACGATATGCTACAATGTGTGCTTAGGTCTCCCACAGGGTAATCACTTTAATCCCAGCAAATCTCTTTTAAGCCCCCGCATGATGCAGGGCCTTTCCCATTGGTCCACGCCCATGAGATCAGTTCAAATATTTGACTCATTTGTTGGAGAGTTATGAAGGCGGCATAAATCATGTAATTTCATTAGGAGCCCGCCGCGACGAAACGATTCGCCTGTGTGCAGCATTATCTATCGGTATGAACATTAGCCTCTCATTCGAGATGAGGACATCACGTCTTGAGGACTCCGACCTCTCGAAAGGTGTCGGCATTCAACATGGCGGCACGTCCTACCGGGCTATCCGCGCATGCGCAAAAAAATCACCGGGAGAGTACAGCTTTCGAAAGACGTGGATTGACTGAGAATTGTGTTTGTTTATTTGTTCCCTGCAAACACACGACACTTAAGAAGGTATCACTCAACACCGTGACACTAATAACTTAAACGTGTTAACAGCTGATACGGGATCGCACGCCATGCACGTGCGAGCTCACGGTACTCTCGTTGAGAAATGGCGGCCAGATGAGACTAGAGCTTCGACTGTTAATAATCCCCCTTCAACTCAGCTGCTCTGGATTTGTTGACTACTGAAGGTCAAGGTCATTGCACGTGGAGTAGTCTGCTACCTACCAGGTGATCTCTGCATCTGTTGTTGTGCCACATTATTGAAAGGAAACTCAGGACACAAGAAACTGGCTACTATGTTGCCAGAAGACTTTGCCAGACTATGCACAGCTGCGCATAAGGTTTCCAATAGTAAATCTAACTCAGTACTCGTTATGGGGCAAAACGCACAGTTACCAATATTATTTGTAATTGTTTACATGGCATATGTACATGTATATGAGCATGCGCAGTTTTTGTACTATGTATATTGTAATTGCAGATGCCGTTTATAAATGGATCAATGTGGAAACACAACATTGTTTGGTTAGAGTAATAATACTAATAATATGAAGAAATAATAACATAGTAATACTGTAACACGAAACTATATTATTTGTTTTTACATACACGTAGGGATACATACGTACTACTACTACTACTACTACTAGTAGTAGTAGTAGTAGTAGTAGTAGTAGTATTGTATACCACTACTACTACTACTACTACTATTACTACTGCTGCTACTAAAAGGGTTCTTCTATAGCACAATCCACACAACTAAAGGGGCAATATGTGAGCGCTTGAAAGAGGGAAAGATAGCATGATAAAGGTCTAGCACGGAAACAAGTGTATTTTAAGTCGGGACTTGGAAACAGGACGACTTACAGAGGAAGTCGCTGCATGAGAGCTTCCAGCAGCATATGTGGAAGATTTAAAACCAACAGTCTTTAGTTTATAGTGAGGAACATGTAGTAGATACTGGTCATTTGAACGGATCGAGAACTGGATAGGACATAATGAGAATGGGTAATGCTGAAGCTAAGTGCATCTGCACATACATCGTTTACCTTTGCCCATCCCGTCTCACGCTGGCTCCGCACAGCGCTCGAGGAAGCGGTTATATAATGCATTAAATAACACTGGGGGTCAGTGAGAGTTTGTGCTGGAGTTTTCTGCCCTTCTTTCAACAAACCACGATCAGTGCAAAGAGCCAAGGTTGGTATGCAACCGTGCAATATTATAATACACAACGTATTTACTATTTATAGGTATTATTGCATCAGTGAACTGCTGTAGAAGATATTATATCGTGTTTAGTGTGATTACTGAATACTGACTACTGTTATACCGGTATCCACCCTTCCGCTGCCACACGCCAGTGACCGCTACCTCATATGTAGGCCTATATTTATTTACCACATTTCTGCCCATAAATTGTGGACCAACGTAAGGTAGACTATAGTCAACGAGAGGCTGCTAATTTAACTCGCAGTATCATCATATTGAGTATACCGTGGCTAGCTGTTAATGGTGGAAGTTCTAAGGACAAGCATCAGCTACGTGTTATATGAAGGTCACGGCTGATGCGAATACATAAGGGAGACAACTGTATACTACGATGTACATTACATATGGTCTTGCAGCGCTAGAACTTGAATCAGTTCACTACCATACAGTGTTACAGCGGCAAGAATATTCCTCCAAATATATGTATTTACAATGTCCTTAAGTATCCAGGCTACATATCGATCTAGGTTAGTTAAGAGTTGCATCTGCTTGTAATCAAATCAAACCTGCCTTTAGTCAGTAATGACGTTACATAACAAGACATCTCCGGAGCTAGTAATTGGAGGTCTGTGTGTGATTATGTATCGTGCTTGTGTCAATAACAGTAGCGACCTCTAATTACCATTGGTGCCATGACATATAATGGTATAGAATTACAGCGTACCACGTTCCATTGTCCCGAGAAATCAACACCATGTAGGTGATTTGTAAACTATGCGTATTACGTATAGCTAAGAGAGGTCCACGGAGAGAGAGAGGGAGAGAGAGAGAGAGAGAGAGAGAGAGAGAGAGAGAGATGGACAGACAGACAGACAGACAGAGAGAGACAGACAGAGAAAGAGAGAGATAGTGAGAGAAGAGAGACAGATGGATGGTAGGTAGACATTTCCAACGCTAGCGGTGTTTGGGTTAAATGTGCGTGAATTGATTTAATTTTAAATTTGGTACAGTTATTCAATGCAAATCTTCAGGGGAATATAACTATGTAATATTATATCCACATGATTGCATTCGTCTAAGTGGAGTGCGTGTCTTGGCATAACATTTGGATATTATTCAATATATCGCATCCCTGGTGTATTAAGTAATCCGTATTAAAGTGACACATTTATCGTATATGTAATTGTTGCCACAGTGAACAAATACGTCACGTAGCCATATATCAGAAAATAAATCAATAGAAACTTTTCGAAAGAAAACCCATTAAACCATCGCTTACAACAATCAGGCTGAAATCAAATCTAGTTTTTCGGCAACGTCATTTAGGTAACGTCATTAAAATTTAAATCGATACTAGAAATAATCACAGACACTTTTAAGCCTATGGGCTATTATTCCACGAAGACACTGTCAATGCTTTGATTTTGGTATGTCGGATTAGAACTTTTTTACATTGGAGGCGTGGAATTCAGATTTCTTCTGAATCCACAAATGCTGCATGGCTGAATTGTCTAAAGTGCGTGCGCATTAAAGCAACTGTGGGAATCAGGATCAGATGATTCAGAACGTATCTAAAAACTCCAATTCCAGATCCATAAATTCTTAAATTCAGCAATACAGTTCGAGAAATTTAGTTAGGGACTGTTTTCTTTTCGCAAATTGAATCATAAATATTCCAGCGATATTGCGGAAGTAATAGCTGTCCTGATAAAAAAAAACACACCACGTGTTGACATTTTAAAACTTATTTAATTTCAGAGCCGTAATGCTCAGCAACCGAATTTCTGACGACATTTGTGATTGAGTACATTTATATATGGCATACCGGTAGACTGCGGCAGTCGAACGTATCAATGTATGCTGTAGATCCAGAAAGTAATGCAGGACCAACGTAATGCTAATGGCAGTTACAAAGCTAAAATGCGACCTCAAATTAATGCGAATTAACAATTGTTCTGTTTGTTATAAAATAATAATAATACATTCGGGAGTTTATGATATAAGACTTCCATGACTTGTTGTTATATTATAAATAAGGATGAACTGTCTACTAGCCTATGTGCTATAGTTAATATATTGGCCTTTGTAATTAGGAGAGTTTACATACTCTAGCTGGAGTTATTCGCTGACAAGATCTTGGTACGAAAAGAACATTTCACTATGTCTCCCTGTTCTAAATGCTATCTAGTCTGGCCCCGAGATTACGAAACCTTTCTGAGTCCGATTTCATACTCAACTCAGAATTTTGTTAATAAAACGACATGACTTTTTAGCATAGCACGTGAGTTGAGTACAAACATGTACTCAGAACAGTTTCGTAATCTCTGGCCCTGGTTTGGATGCCATGGAAGCGTTTTGAAAAGTCGTCATATGTCATCAGCACAAGACCGATGCAGCTGTACAATTAGATGTTGCTAACTGATTAAACCAAGTAAGAAGAATCTTCTCGAGTCCAAAATAGTATTTTCAACATAAATAATTCATACGTTGTTGGAAACCGCGTTACACGGAGTCTTAAAACTTCCTTTGACAACTTTGTAAAACAGGGTACCCTTTCACGAATCTCTCGTATCCAATACGAGATCACGCATGGCTCCCATGTCCGAAGCAACGTAAGTAAGGTAATCTTAGCCATAGACTAGACCAATTCTAAGATTGGACAATATTATAAGGTTACCCTATTAACACCTGTTCGTACAGAACAGCCCGTGGGCATGGCGTTCAAGCAGTGATCAGCGAACAAGATACATTATTAGGTGAGCGCTATGGTCTCTTAATGGATATAAGAGCATAATGAAATGGGTTCCATGGCCATTTTGGAGTCAACTCGCAGTCATTTCATCTGTGGTCAAGTAACTATCTATAGGTAGGAAGTACCTAATGTATTAACCGCGATTCTGATGACCTTTGTCCTCAGTAATCTGTCCTCATCAGATAGTTTACGATTACTTGTTATGCACATAACACAACAATAATTCTTTGTAATTTTAAACTTTACAATCCTTGGTATTTTGTGTTCTGGACATATTTCCGTTGAAATGTAGACCACAAAATATCGTGATGTTGCGCCCACTTCCTGTTAAACGCCCCCTATCGGTTTCCTCGCTGTGGGAAAGGGAGATTATTAGTAAGACACGTAGAGTGTTCGCTTCACGTTATCACAGTCAGTGACTTACGAAGTCGCCGGTAGGGATGCACAGTAGAATCTAATAATCTCCGGCAACACCGACTCCGTGTCTCACAATAACACCGGATAAATGCGGTGATAACTCCCTGTAACTTAGAACTATGAGCTTTGACTGCTCGCGACGTAGTCAGTGGTTACGAGGGCCATTTATAATCTGCATGTATATCATTCAAAGAATCAGTGTTTCTCCAAGACAACGTACATATGTAGTATACTCACCAGGTCCGTATTCTTGAAATTTCTTAGCTAAGAACTTAATTCTGAGTGAGAAAATATCTCTTCAAAAATTAACATAAGCAGAAAACCAGATAGGCAAATTCTTAGTACTTACGAAGTTTCGAGAATACGGGCCCAGTTGCTCGCGTCTATATCAATGAAGTAATAATTCAATGAAAGCTATATTCGTGTTTAGATAAAATAAGTCGTGTTTAAAAGAGAAGCAAATAGTACTAGTATACTAGAAGAAACATAAACTGTATTTAACGTCGGTAAAATAACGTTAGCTATTTATAACTATTACTCACGTATATGTCAAAGAAGTACTAGTATACGGTTTCAGTGAGAGAGAAGACAGTATACTCGCGTCTATATCAGTGAATTAGTGTTTCAATAAGAGACTTTTAGTATATTAATGAAGTACCGTAGTATTTCAACGATTGAATATAGAGTATTTAACGTCGCTGCGGGATTCTTTCACCCATTTGCGACGAGTATTGTAGTAGTATAACAGTTATATCTATTAAGCAGTGTTTCTATTAGAGACAAGATACTTTGAAGATAGTCCTATATCATTGAAGTAGAGACTACTTTCCATAGCACTACAGTTTCAATATGCTAGATCCTAAGTACATACAAGATCACACCGTGATATAATGACGTGAGGAAAATTAAATTAAATAACGAAAGTGTGTTTTTGTTACGAAGGTAGCATCTTTGGATTGGCTATTGTTGGACCAAGACACTTTGCATTATCGATCGCCAAAAATATAAACACATTAAAGTTTAATATTGAATTTAAAACTTTGCAATGTCATGGTCATTACTTTTTAATGTGAAAGAACATGTACAATTAGTGTCAAGAACATGTACAATTAGTGTCAAATTTATTCATAACACTCACCTATTTTGCTATCCACTATGAAAATAAACATTGATTTCTAGGTGTTCATTATATTGATGCGTGTAGTGGTAGCCGGACACGTTTATTTTATGGTGAAGAAATTTGTTTTGTTTTACCTCGAGTCTATTGTGTAGATCCCTAACACAATTTCCGATTTTAACTTATCACGTAACATAGGGAATCGATTTCTATGGTTTTGTCTGTTACAAAAAGATGATTAGATTCTTCACGTAAAGGGGAATGCCTGGCGCTAAGAAAATTATCTAGTCCCACTTCAAATGAGTTTGTAGATGGGATCAAATATTCTCTTTTTTACCCTCAAGATATTCTGTTTTAGACTACATCATAAAAGTACATCGTAACGCAATATGTTAGTTTAATGCTTCCATTATCCTAACTTTAATCTATACTTAAACTAATAAAGAGGATGTAAGCCAGTGTTTAATTACTTTACCAGGCTGACGGTGAAAAGTATAGTCATGAAGCTTGATGTATTCTAAATTCACTACCATAGATCTATGCATGCCATCACAAAAACGGATGTGTATGTGGATGAGTGGGTACCGGAGAGAGAGAGAGAGAGTGAGTGTGTGTGTGTGTGAGAGAGAGAGAGAGAGAGAGAGAGAGAGAGAGAGAGAGAGAGAGAGAGAGAGAGAGAG
>JAVCKX010118157.1:0-11740 GCA_034780695.1 Lepetodrilus gordensis
AATGCATTTCATGCCAAACTATAAAGGCTACACCAATGATAAGATTGGAGGTAAAGTTACCTCAGAACTGCCTCATTTCGTAAAGGAGCATGCAGCTTTCTGGGGTGCGTTCAAAGACACAATATCTTGCAAGCGGCTTACAAAACTAGCCACTGTCTCAAGAGTCGCATGAACCGTACATGGGACAGGGAACCAGTTTAGCTAACCGGCTTACTCAGTCCTGTGCTGATTGAACGCACCCCTGGTATACGAAGGCCCGCTCAGAGCATTTTCAGCTACAATTGATAAGTTAAATTTTAGAGACCCGCCACAAGTATGCCTGTTTGGTTAATGCAATGGACTTGCATTCAGTTGTAGCTACAAACCATTCGACCAGGACGCTGCCGTAAATATTAATGCTTATATGTATATGCTATTATCATTAACGATGTACATTACGTACAAGGGCACTGCTTCATGTTGAAGTTACCACAAGTGTAATATCGCTACTTTGCTCACAGTACTATTGAATGAGAAGTATGTGTCGCATGGAATAGAATAGTTGCACTGAGTACCCTCTATTAACTACAGACATAAATAATAGCTCGAACTAATAGCTATACTGTACAGGGCTCACGTGTTTATACATATCCGACGTTAAATAAAGCTTCTTCTTCTTCTTCGTCTTCGTCTTCGTCTTCGTCTTCTAATAACCCAGGTGTGCGTCTAGTCTAGGTAATGTTTTATTAGTGGGAATTTATTAATCGTATTTTATTGGGAGAACGAGGAATTTTGTATTCAAGAATATATAAGTACATAGAACATAACTAATGGATCTTCGTGTAAACTCTAATGTACAAACACTTATAGATAGGATATGCTAGAGCATTAGTGCTGTTCTTACGACAAACCTGCAGACCTGTGAGATATATGTCTGTTTCAATAGCTGTACACATATAATATAATTTGAACATAAAACTATTGAAAGATTTCTGAAAATGAGATATGCGTGTTTACATAGCTGTACTCAAATAATAATTTTAATATCAAAGTATTGAGACATTTACCAAAATAGGTAAATGTCCATTCATGACACCCAATTGAACGTATATCTTGTTATCCATTCCAGCACCCTTAACATTTGATGTCTTAAGGAATATATTGTTTGCATAGACCATAACGCAGAGTTTCTAGTAAATTTCTACTACTACTACTACTGCTACTGCTACTACTACTACTACTACTACTGCTACTACTACTACTACTACTACTACTACTACTACTACTACTACTACTACTAGTGACTACTACTATAATAATAATAAAATAACAAAACAAAACCAATTAAAAATAATAAAATTCGCTAGCTTGTCAACTATTTATATTCCTTGCAATGCAATGCATATTCCTGGATATCGTACTGTTCTAGCCTATGTCGTCATAGCGGGGGCACGTGCCAATGTCGACATTCATCAGCACCTAAGTATTTCAAAGAGTATCACATTATACATACAAACCGCTGAACCTGTCATGGTTTTGTCAATTTACAATTGATGACAGATTAGTATACACTTACCATAATAACCGTCCCCGGCTGTCACGTGACTCACGTATACATGTTTACTATAGCTTAAAAACATCTTGCGCGAAACGTAACTATGAGTTGACATGATACTCATCACAATGACGCTAGAACATCTCAAATTAAACTAAGCATTCCTGCATGCATGGTGTGTTTACCGTAAGAATACTAGCTGCTGTCAGGGAAGTGAGTGCAATAATATAATCACCTAACTTAGAACAAAAATCTATAGGGAATTTGACGATATAATAGTATACAGGTAGAACAAAGTGTTTTTATATTAGTAAAACAAGGCATTATATATAGATTAAATACTTACTTAATAAACAAATAGAATGGCCTGGTCCCGAGATTACGAAACCTTTCTCACTACGATTTCATACTCAACTCAGAATTTTGTTCATAAAACGTCATGTTTTTTAGCTTACGTGCGTTGAGCACACAAACGTACTCGGAAAAGTTTCGTAATCTCGGGGCCTGATGTTGTAAATTGTAATTTGTATTAGGCTGCATTATTCGGCGATTAATCGGAAGCCCTGTGTCAGTACTATACAATCTGTGTGATGTGCTTAAACGTACGCAAAGCATAGACTCACCACAGTAATGTATGTTTATATTGGGCTGAATATGTGTTTATTACCTTCCTTACACGCTTAAGGGTGGACCTATAGCCCGGTGACTCGAATGACTCACGTTTACCTTACACACTAGCACTGCTCTGTTCAAATACGTGAACATAATACGATTGCCTTGTGTCATCAGATCTTTATGAGTCTACTGTACTTTTGTTCTGCTTCCTATTAGCATACGCCTCGTATCCATTAATATGCGATAGCCATGTCTGATTAACTTTCTCTGTGATAACTATTAAAGCCAGCCCGGAGTATCGGGTTCGATCCATGGTCGCGTCGTACCAATAGACGTTAATAGGTGGTAGTTGTTGTTCCCCTGCTTGGCGCCCAGGATTAAATGGGTAACGCAAGAACTGGTAGGTTCGAAATCAGTATGCATGTACTGTGACTGAGTGGGGTATCCATGTTCTATCTACAGCATACTATTCCAGTGAGTCAGCACTATACAAAACCACTGGTGGAAATCCAGATTAATACAAGCAGTACATATGCATGCATGCCATGATGTGAGTGTAAATAAAAGTGACTTAAACTCCATATCAACCTACCCCAACAGCGCTCTAGAGTCCTATGACTTCATACCCGTACTTAAATGTCACATGCCATGTATACGTGTGTTGTATGTGGCTAATGTTAACTTATAATATTACGGTTACCTAAGAATTATGCCATTTCGTACCGGATATGCCCGGGTTCATAAAGATAAGCGTATACGACTTTCTTTGACATGCATCGGTGTATTTGTACTGCACATCTCGAGTTAATAATGACATGAGCCTGTTTACTTCGTATGCTAGTATTCGTATGCATATTTTTAATATATTAAATTGTACATGTTTTTTTGTTCATTTGAAAGCATACACCTTTTTTCTGGATATCGTAAGCATTTGCCTTTTTCTGATTCATTGGATATATCTATATGCATGTAGATCTAGTACATACCTTTCTGCAACATTATTGATAGGTTTCTTGTTTTCTTTTGAGACAATACATCT
This sequence comes from Lepetodrilus gordensis, assembly GCA_034780695.1. Taxonomy (NCBI): domain Eukaryota; kingdom Metazoa; phylum Mollusca; class Gastropoda; order Lepetellida; family Lepetodrilidae; genus Lepetodrilus; species Lepetodrilus gordensis. The sequence continues at coordinate 3,189 of JAVCKX010118157.1, forward strand.
GCCTGAATATCATAAGAACACGTTATGTATGGTTCATGAGCATACACTCTTTTCGTTAATAAAAATATACCTTTTTTATTCTCAAGAACATACATCAATCTGGTTCATAAGAGCATACAACGGGTAATTCTGGTTCATAAGAGCACAAACCTTTCTGGCTCATACTAGCACGCACTTGCCTGGTTCATACGAGCACACACTTGCCTGGTTCATACGAGCATGCACGGCTATTTTCTTTTGTTCATAATAGTAGACGTAATTCTGGCTCTAAAGAGAATTCTCCTTTCTGGTTCTGAAGATCATGACCTATTTGGGTTCATAAGAGCAGATACACTTCTGGTCCATAAGAGCATAGTAGGCCTATTACAAGTTTCTGGTTCTCGAGAGCATGATCCTTTCTTATTCGCAAGAGCATACACTTTTCTGGCTATATAATGAGCACTGACATTTTCTTGTTCATAGAAATATATACCTTTCTGGAACATAAACGATCCAGTTTGCTTGTGAGCATACATCTTTTTGGTTCCCTTGAGAGCATGCACATTTTTTGTTCAGTCTACAAGAATCGCTGTATTGCAAATTAGAATCCTTTTGTTAACAATGTAAATAGAGAAAGTTAGATACGAAGCTAGGATGACGCGGCATTGTCAACGAAACCCACTTACACACAATAAAACCATCCCTAACGTTTTAAATGTCCAGGACGAATATGATTCATTAGGTAACTATTTCACTGAAACCAGTTTTCAGGTATTTGTGTTTTAAGTTGAACGCATTTCCCACGCCCTGTTGCTTCTAATTTGAAGGTCGCCCCCCTCTTCTGCGTGAATGTCGGTCCGCTATGCTGTCAACCTAGGATGTCAATGGGACTCATCTTTCCCATTGACATATGACAACTTTGAATGGTTAGTTCTACCGGGAAAGAACGAGCTACTGAAAACGATACAATGTGGACCGTTTACCATATACCCACTTCATGGCGGCCTAGTTTACCATATACCCACTTCATGGCGGCCTAGTTTACCATATACCCACTTCATGGCGGCCCAGGTTGAATGAGTATTGAATGAATAATCTCCACTGATATGCAAACTGCGCAACTTATACAATTAGATGTCCTATTATTTTTAGAAAAGTGTGGGTCATGTTAATTGTTTTATTGGTTTATTGTAATTGTATTTATTTATTTTTAATTTTATATATTTGTTATTACTTTACTTTTATTAACTTATTTAAAAATGTATATTTATTTAAAATATGTATTTATTATTCTTTAAAAAAAGGGTATGTTGGCATAGTTTAACCTGATAGACTGTATGCATATCACAGTAAGATAATAAACAAGGCTATTATATCAATGAACTGCATTGAGTTGACGTAAAGTACAGATAGTGCAAGTATATGCTATATAATGTATACGAATGTAGCTCCATTTCGTGTATGCTATATGTAATTTGTGCTAATTTTATACGTGATATAACCATCATGAAATACATTTTCACGACTAATTTACTTAATGCTCTTCCCGATTAGCATATGCTTGCCATTTCCTCTCATTTATATCCATAGGTATTGTCGATAAACAGTAGAATGAGAGACGTGGGCTATGCAGGACTAGGACTAATCGTCGTGCTTAGTACAACGATGCATACCGAACTTTTGACAAACTGTTCTGACATTCTGCTGTGTGTGGATCATTTCCTTTCCGCTGTATTCAGAATTAATTTGGCCTCATTGTACATGACTGGCAACAAACTCAACAAGGCGTTGCAGGAAAATACTATCATATTCATCACCAAGTTCCAACGGCGTAATTCGTTTATATTATTAGATAATCGTTATTAGATAAAGATGACTGTGTAATACTGTAATGCATTGTGTTTAAAAGTATTATACATGAACGTGTATGCTGTGTATTTGTGTACATGCATTATGTATTTACCATGTAGCGTTTCCGCTTTCGGCGATGTGTCGGGCAACACATGATCACACATTCTTAAAACCGGGCCAGGCGATCATGGCGGGTGATTCCAAACTCACGTAGAGAGTGGAATGAATATTTCACCATTAACAGTCTGGTTCTTCTTATGAAGAGACCATATCCTAGGGATTGGGAATGTCCCTGATGATAGGGTTAATAGGGAAATGTGTTTACCGTCTGTATACTACAAGCAATAGGCTGGCTAGGCGTCTTAGATGATCGAGAATTCATTTATATACTGTAGCTTTCTAGAATGCCGAATTGGTAGTAGTAGTAGTAGTAGTAGTAGTATAGTAGTAGCAGCAGCAGTAGTAGTAATAGTAGTAGTAGTAGTATGGTAGCAGCAGCAGCAGCAGCAGCAGCAGTAGTAGTAGTAGTAGTAGTGGTAGTAGTAGTAGTAGTAATTGTTGTTGTTGTTGTATTAGTGGTACTAGTAGTAGTAGCAACAGAAGTAGCAGTGGTAGTAGTAGTAGTAGTAGTAGTAGTAGTAGTAGTAGTAATAGTAGTAGTAGTAGTGGTAGTCATAACAGAAGCTGTAGTAGTAGAATCAGCAGCAGCCGTAGTAATGGTAGTAGTAGCATCATCATCATCATCAGCAGCAGCAGCAGCAGCAGCAGCAGCAGTAGTAGTAGTAGTAGTAGTAGTAGTAGTAGTAGTAGTAGTAGGTCAATGGATGTACATTGTCCACTCTACCAATTCATATTATATTTATCAAACAAGTTTCGTTTAAGAACATACATTTAGGATTTCAATTACTGATCAATACTCAGACACCATTGTAATGGAACGTTACTCTATTCTGAACCTTGGACTGGGAAAATACGCCATATATCTCTTGGAATAATTCACTTTATTATCTCTATCGACGTCTGAGGTCAACGACCTCGTCTGCAGGAACGTCGTGACCTCGGCTTTGTGGAATTACAGTAGCTTTACTTCGGATGCCTCGACCAATTCTATCTTGATTTGTGTCGTGTTATATTAGTGATAAAGTTGCCTCTCAATCAAACTACATTTGCAAATACGTTTAGATTGGACAGAATGAAACAACATGTAATTTAATTTAGGAACTGTACGTCCAATGAATTTACATGCACTTCCTGTTCCATAAATCATATATTGTCAAGTTTCTTTCTAATGGACAAATGTGTTTTACATTGACGTAAATTGGACATGGGCTATAAGCTTTGGTACAATGTAGGCCATGAAACTAGACTAGCCCTCTTACGTAACTCTGTACCAACGATGCATGTATCTAGCTAAATAACGTGCTACCTTTCTTTCTATGATATGCAGTACAGTAATATTCCGTAAACTGTTAAACTGAAATACCTAAAACCAGTTTTTCGGGTAATTTACTCCAGCGCTACTCTGCTAATCGCATTATTCTGAGTATTTCTGTCTGCCCCGGGGCTGCTATAGATTCTCATCTCCACGCTGCACTTCGGGGACCTCCTCCTTTCTAGCTGTAATGTCTGTACTTTCTGTCCGACGCATGCGCAGTTACACTGTGCGGTGTTGATCCTTGATAACTGCGCATGCGTCGGACAGAAAGCACAGAAATTACAGCTAGAACGGAGCAGGCCCCTAGTCTACTGACTGTCGGATGGAATGTACTACTGCCGGTTGAAGGGAAATCGAGACATACACACGTCGCCGCGAAGCATTTAGACACGGTTGGACGCCTCCATGAATAACTCAACAAATGCTGTGACAAACAACAAACAATCGTCTAGCTGTGGTCCCTTGTGACCTATTTGTGGTCCATTGTGACCTATCTGTCCATAATGTAAACCATCCTGTTGCGGATACGAGTGTGCATAATAATACTAATATATTGACCGCTTTACTAGTATGGATGCTATAATAAGCCATGACCATGGGTAGGCATAGATTTCTTAAATGGAGATGGAATATTTCAGTTGGCCATAGCGTACATGTTGTTATGAATGCTACTATAGTACTGTAGGTGGTCATTATATAGTACTTTAAGACAGGATGTGGGGTGTGGGTATTGAATACTCGGACACATAACTTTCTATAACTATCTGTTACTGCATCCCCGCTGGTATGAGTATGGCAAACATGTGGCCTGCAGATTCTCAAATACAAGGTGTGTGTAGTACTGTGTACGTGTATCAGTGTTTGTACGTCAGTGGCGTCACACAGATGCAGGGGTTTTAAGTTGGAGAGTGAATATGGAGTTTTAAGTTGGACAAGGCCTTCTTAACTGTAACCAATATAAAGGTGTCCAGGTATAATGCAGTATCCAGAATTGCATCTGATTCGGGATTAGTAAACGTTTTTAGTACAAATCTCATGCTCAATTAAAGGTTTTGGTCACAAATCTCCAAAGCAAATTTCAGCTTGCGCATGCAATGATCATCAGAGGGTTTAGTAGGCTAATCTCAGAGCCATGTTTCCCAAATCATGACCGCCAAACCTATGTCCCAGTCTATACGGTAGTACAGAGTCATTGGACAGGAGTATGTCAGACAACTTTTCGAAATTCAGAGTTCGATACCATAAGTATTGTAGTATTCAGATTGCAATACAAGAATGTCCTTCTCTCATGATGAAATGCATTAGGTTACTTATTAATGATGTATTCGACTTTTAAAATATTCGACTTTTAAATATTTTAAAGGTGATTTACAAATATGTATTTGGATGATGTAAGGCAGGTTTTGGGTGTCACCTATGCTATACAGTGTCACAATTACCGCAAGTTTTCAAAGTATTAGTTTTAGAAGTATTGTAGACATATCTCAGTCTGTGGAGAGCCTAACGCTACACAGGTGCCAGACGTTTGTGTCTAAGTAAGATACGCGATCATGTTATTTAATCATGGAGTCGAACTCTGAACATTTCCTCCGAGTCCTCAACGGCCTGTAATGCCACTCATCTCATGGCTGCCCTCCGATCGTTCTTCCAAGAAGGACCTTAAAATTGGTGTGTTTTTGTAAATGTATATATGTAATTTTATGGTCTTAATGACTATACTAAACTGTGGTATTCCTTTTCAGATCGGTGATGGGTGCGTGTGCGTCTAAAAACAAGCAGCCTAAGGAAGAGGCGTATAAACCGGCGACCGCCCCTGGCTCCAAACCGGAATTTGAAGAGATCGTGCCAGATGAAAAGCGGGAAGTGAACAGCAAGTCCCCCGTCAGAGTGAATGGTTCAGCCGCCGCGACTGGCGATGGTAGGGTTGTCAGAGCAGTCCATGACAGGGTTGGGGGGTGATGCATGCTACTGGTCGGAATATCAAATATCAAGCATGATTATGTAACGCATGTGAAAAGTAAAGTACAGACTATTGGGGATGTTTATGAATGCCATTGGTTGGAAGATCAAATATGCATTATGTTTATGTAAGATTTATTTCAGCTCTCAATAAATATTGGATATGATTAAATCACTGTATTGGTTTGATTCATGGGGAGCGTTTACGTCAGACGTATTAGGTCCTATCGGGGAGGGAGGGTAGTGGCGAGGGGGGAAAGGGGGAAGGGAGGGTGGAAAGAAGAGAGAGGGTAGCATTAGAATGTCGATATACATCTGGATCTTGAATACACACTGATAGACATTAATTCATGTTAAGTGCATAACGCTAGATATTAATCTTGTTAATATATGTTTAACTTGCAGGATGTAACTCGGTGGTCGGGCCAGGCGGTGTCATATTGCCCAACCAGCCCGGCAAACAGGACGAGGTCAGTAAGAAGGTATTGTGCAGGACATTGTATGTCCGCTTCAACCAATCGCTTCTCCGTATAACCTTGTCTGCAACCCCTTCTGTCTTCATCCTTGTAATCCACCGGATACTACTAATGTCATTCTGCCACGTCACTCCTATTTTTTTCCTGCGAGAAATTGCAGTACTATATCTCCACTGTCTGCGATAGATGACGGTATCTCCACTGTCTGCGATAGATGCCGGTATCTCCACTGTACATCACGAGTTGCGCCTCACAGTGAAAGAAACTGTTTTTCCACGAATGTCCAATGAAGCCAATCAGCGTGCAAATACGCTGACACACCCACAACAGATATAATTACGTAACTCCCCACAGTGTATTAGAGAGGCATATTGTTCAGTTTGTTGCACACGATGATCTGTTCTCTGCATGAAGATACACCGCTATCCTGAGTTATGTCCTATCATCTTGGAGGTTGGTTCCATAAATCCACCACGTAACTACAACATGTGATCGGGTTCAAGTTGGATTAACATCGCGACAGGCCATTTCTGCATCTTAAGCGTTGGCTATGGATTAAGCGGCCCATAACGATCAATATGAATGACAAAACTATTGATACATTATTATTGACGACATTTTTGTTGGCCACCAACAGCATTGTGCAAGTAAAGTTTTTGCTTCAGTATCACCCACTAACGGTCAATAATATTGTCAATTATCCAGTATTGACAATATTATTAGCATTATTATTGATCGTGTATGGGCCACTTAAATAACGTATCAATATTTATTCTTATGGTTGATCAAGGAGGACGACCAGTAAGAAGGTGACGCTTAGGATATTGTATGTCCGCTTCCACAAATTCAGTCTCCGAAAACCTTGCCTGCAACCCTTTACAAACATCCCTGCAACCCGTTGCAAATAATCCCCCCTCCCTCTATCCCCCCCCCCCCCCCCATGCATGCAGTAAGTCGCATACCTGCAACCAACGCACCGCCTCCATTGCAGTGACATACCGGTATATCGGAATGTCTATATTCTGTTGTGCATATTGTATAGCCTAATCCGGCTCTTATTTCCTTTCACTTTGTGTACAATACAATGCATATCGTAATTACTTCGAGATGAAAGTAAACATTACCTGATGCTGTTATTGCAGGCTGATCCCTCCATCCCGTTCATCGATGCCTCGGAAGACGAACTTGAGAACAGAAGTCCTTTGAAAGCAAGGTTCCCCGGAGCCTCAGTAGTAGAAGCAGCAGTAGAAGCTGTAGACGTCTCCGCGGTTAATGCAGCTGTAGAGGAGGTTAAATCAACAGCTGAGGACGCAGCTGCTACAGCTGAATCTAGCGCCACAGCTGCAGGCGAGGAATTGGTCAAAGAGGTCCAAACAGGAACTACGGCGGCAGCTGAAGAAGCTGTCGACAAGATCAAGGTCGCCGCTGAAGAGGTCAAGGCCGTTGCCTCTTCGGCGGTTCAGGAGCTCCAGACAAAAGCATCAGATGCCGCCAACACTGCCGGAAGTCTTGTGGGTGACGTCATGAAGAGTGCGGATACGGAAAAGATAGCGGATGATGTAGCCGGTGAAGTCGCTGTTGAGGTGGATGAGGTGAAGACCGCAGTTGAGGAGAAGGTCGAGGTCACATTCGGGAAGCAGACTCAGATGGAGCTAGAGGGCGTGGCCCACGAACTCGTCACAGGAGTAGACGACAGCAAAGAAGGTAACGTATTGGTAATAATCTAGCAGGAATGCAGTTCAATGACAAATGCTCGCAAGTGGCTTACAAATGGCGTACTAAACTAGCCACTGTCTCAGGACTCGTATGAACCGTACATGGGACAGGGGACCAGTTTAGCTAAGCGGCTTACTCAGTCCTGTGCTAATTGAACTCAACCCCAAGTGTACCATGATATTCACGAACACACTGGTATTTTCCAAATACGATGTCTAGCATAACGAATTGCTCTAGGTCCCGTTGCTCAGAACTATTGTAGCTACAACTATTGTAAGGTCAACGCTTTGTAGCGCTATAACTGTTCTGAGCAACGGGCCCCGTATAAGTGTGATTGGAAATGGTAGCTTGATCAGACAGGATTGTCAACATCTTGCTGAGACGTATCTATACAATAGAGCAGGAGGCCAACGTAACAATTTCAACAATCAATACGTACCATCCTCGAAACACAGGTCAATATTATATGACTACACTTGGTTTCAAGAATGATATTCATATGCACATGCCGCAGCCCCAATACAAGGTTACTAAGCGTTTTTAGTCAAGATTTCATACTCAAATCTCTGTTCACAAATCCCCACACACAATTTGAGTTCAGCAAGTGATCATCGTACTCAAAACGGTTAATAATCTAAGGTTCAAATATGGATCGTGACGACTTTCTACATACTAGTGTAGTAGACTCCGATTCCATTGAATTACTTAATTAATTGCCATGTAGCTTTCAGTTGATACTTCACAATATTGATGGCAACTTATTCTCCAGCAGATATGGCTGGTTTCCGTGTCCTGTCTTCAGAGAGGACCGCCACCAAGGCTGGGGACGAGCAGGTGGCCAGCTTCTGCCAGTCTGTAGGCTTCCTGTTCTCTCAGCACACCACAGCAACAGGCTTCAGAGTAGGGGACAAATACATCATGACAGCATACCACGTCATCAGAGAGATCCAAGGTATGCGTATAGGCCTATAGGATTGTCACTGATACATGGGGAGATTTTACGTCAATGGGTGACAGGAAGACGAATATATCAACAACATGTGGATCGATGGGCGGCTTAGGGTATCGTTTCTCGAAGCTCTCTTAGCCGCTAAGGGACCATAGCACTCTCTTTGCCGATAGCTAATACATTGCTA